>JAQJVK010000004.1:13131688-13233529 GCA_035578135.1 Flexamia atlantica | reverse complement strand
CATATGATTTGATGATCATTATTTTGCTAGGACCAAAAGGATCATTGTTGATGATACTTTTGATTCGAGGTAAATAATTGAACAATCTTCATTCGATTACAAATAATCTAAACATTCATCGTTATTGTACATCAGTGTCGATGGTGAGCTATCGATTGGATCGGGAGTGGTTATAAGTTATTATATTTAATTGCAATAATTCATTGTTGCATTTTTGAATTTTTGTCGGTTTAATCAATTTGTGAAACTCGCTTATTTCACCAATCGATTATTGCATCCGTTTGATAAAATGTATCTCAATGTACGTAAAATGTGAACATTACGAACCGATTGAGTACATTGACTTTGCCTGTAAAGTCAATTACAACACAGGCTCATCGTGTTGTGTTTGGGTTCGACTTTGTCAGGCCCATACATAGGCCTGATTTGGTTCCAAAAATCCCTTATTAAATGAGATTTTTTTCAAAGAGGTGGCCATATTCATATAGCGCATAAGTAATAGCTGTAGACTATAACCAATTATAATTTGTACAATATACATTGCCAATTTACTGGGACTTCGCGGTAAAAATAGACTGTTTTAACATGTCCATCAAGAAATGAGCTAAGCAATAACAGAAGAACAGTTCAGTAATATTTTAGGTGATTTAATTAAGTCAACAGCAAAGTGAACTGGAGTGGAGTATTATAATGATACACTACAACTGTTAATGAATTAATCAAAATCAAACATAGAAGACAAAAATATCAACTGAAAAGTTTGAAATAATTTCTTTTTGGTAAAAAACCCGACTTTAAATGCTCTAAAATGGATGAAATAATTTTTAAGTCAAATTTTGTAATATCCAAACTCACGTATTTCAAGTCGGCGCGGCTATATATTAGCTCGAATAGCTCGAAGTTTTAGTAACGTTTGAATTACGTATTTATAAAAATAGAGTAATTTATTGTATGGTCATGCTCTATACATTTTTAGAGCGTTTAAAGTATGTTTTTTTAGCAAAAAGAAATCGTCAACAGCTGATGTCGTGGAGTATTTTATTTATTAATAAATAAAAATTGTTTTTTTTTATTAAATCTTTAAACAACCGTAATTTTTTAACGGATGGTCCTTTTTGAATGCGGTTTGCGGCATTCTTCTTTGCTTAAAAAGCTCTTTAAAATGATATAAAAAATGATAAAAATTAAAATGATAAAAATTGTTTGTATTCAAAGAAATTGGTATTTATTTGAATCTTTGAACAGCTGCCATTTTGTACTGGGTCAACCTTTTTGAGTGCGGTTTGCGGCGTTGTATTCTACAAAAATAGACCTTTAATTTGATGTGCATATCAACCTATGCTTACATTTAAGATTTTCTCCTGACTCCTGGCGGGCCGTCCCCTTGAGGAGGTAGCGGATCACTGGATATGTGTTAAGATAGATTTATATGCCTTATAACTTGATTCCAAGTTTTGTAGGTCTACGTTTATTATTTTTCAAAATATTAAGCCGTACCCAGACTTTTCAATCACCCTGTATATTCACAAACGTGCAGGGTAAGGCGGCCACTTGTATATAACCCAGGAGAGGCGGCTAGGGGGACCCCCCATATATATTCTTAAACTATATCCTCTATGGAGATTTTTTTGTTGGACACGTTTCTTTTAATGTTTCCGCACCTATATATATCAGTTTGAAACTTCTTCTTCAACAATTAAAAAACAATTATATACGTCTCAGAGCCCTAAAAGGCGGCCAGGATGTATTGCAGGGTTAGGAGGTCTGTGTATATATATATACGTCACAGAGCCCTAAAAGGCGGCCAGGATATATTGCAGGGTTAGGAGGTCAGTGTATATATATACGTCTCAGAGCCCTAAAAGGCGGCCAGGACATTTTACCGTAATTCTCACCCTTGTGCATTTTTCATGCACTTAAGTGTCTAAGACTGCCGTAGGTTGGAAATGAGGAACGCCCCAAAGCAATTAATCAATTTATATGTCTAAATGTATGTTTTTGCACTTTTCCAGTCGAATGGGCTCATTTTTAGACTTAAAATATGTTTAGTTTAGCCCCTACGCGGAAAAAGTCGGAAAAACTTAAGATATTCTTACTCAATGCTAGATAAAATATTACCGTCTCAAAAAATTTAAAAAATGCTGGGAACAATTTTAGTCCAGAGACATTTTACCGTAATTCTTACCCTTGTGCACTTTTCATGCACTTAAGTGTCTAAGACCGTCGTGGGTTGGAAATGAGGAACGCCCCATAGCAATTTATCAATTTATATGTCTAAATGTATGTTTTTGCACTTTTCCAGTCGAATGGGCTCATTTTTAGACTTAAAATATGTTTAGTTTAGCCCCTACGCGGAAAAAGTCGGAAAAACTAAAGATATTCTAACTCTTACAAAATTTTAGTGCTAGATAAAATATTATACCGTCTCAAAAGTTTTAAAAAAATGCGGGGAATAATTTTAGTCCAGAGACATTTTACCGTAGTTCTCACCCTTGTGCACTTTTCATGCACGTAAGTGTCTAAGACCGTCGTGGGTTGGAAATGAGGAACGCCCCATAGCAATTAATCAATTTATATGTCTAAATGCTGCTTTAAGCCAGCTTTTA
Organism: Flexamia atlantica; assembly: GCA_035578135.1. Lineage (NCBI taxonomy): Eukaryota > Metazoa > Arthropoda > Insecta > Hemiptera > Cicadellidae > Flexamia > Flexamia atlantica. Next base: position 13,230,923 of record JAQJVK010000004.1, on the reverse strand, counting down.
ACCCGGTGTATTTTTTTCTATTTACTCTATTATCTTTGTATGAAATAACTTGATAACTTATATCTAAATACCTTACGTTTATATTGTCTTATTACAACCATTTGCATTGCCTATTTCCTCGTCAAATTTTAATTAAAGCGTATTTAGCTTTTTTCAACGTGCTTGTGTCAAAATGGTCATAGTCTATTGATATTGTAACACTATTCCTGCAAAATCTTCAATTCTTGTCTTCGCCTTTTAAAAATAATTGATTAAAATCTCTTAAAATCTCTTACTAAGGCAAATCTTATATATATTATAACATTATTTGTCGTTTATTATCGTCGTAACATATTATATGTGAAGTTACTCCGTGTTTCAGTATCACCCTAGACCAACCTCAAGTTCTACCGGGTTAAATGCAAATACCCGGTGCATTTTAAACCAGCTGTTTAAGTTTTGGGCGTCAAAACGTTTTATTTAATAACGACCGTAAATAATATAAGAAAATGGTTTTCCTGTAAGTCGCCTTCTCGCTTTTTAGAGATAAAATTTAATTAGCTTCCGTAAAATCTTTTCTGGTCATTCACGCAATGAAAACCACCGATGAATTTATTTATGCATCGATGAAGGACACTTCTTAAATAGTTCCCTGCTCTACAGGAAAATATCATCAAATATGCACGAACATTTGATGTTGCATTTATAGCTTCTGTGAAAAGTTTAAAACTCGGTATCGGTGTAGATCGACGAGTGTATAAAATTTATCAAAATCTATTCCTCCCTTTGAGAAATAATCAGTGAAATCCTAAATGTCGGCTTAAGCTCCCAGTTTGATAGTTTTTTCACAGCAATTTTATACGATCACAACTACACGAATGAGTTTTGGGTGATAGCTAAGTGATTCCATGCTACCGAGGAAATCGCTATCGCAAATGTTGGTGAAATCTACTGTCCTAATGATGTTAACCTTTACTTTTAACCTCCTGTTGGTGTTAGCTTCAGTTTCTTGCCTCATCTTGCATTCCCTCGCCACTTTTTCGCCCGATTCCAGATTTAATCTGGTGTTCATATTGCTTTCTAGAACCCTGGGGACAATCATAGATTCCTCAGTTGTATTCTAACTAAACATTTCCACTCAGTCTGCAGTTTGTTCGTGTCCGTTTATTTGAGAGAATAACGGGATTTTTTTGGTTTATATTGGGTTTTGTAACATTATAAAACAAACCCATAATCTGTAGTCTTCGAGTTGGAATCTTCAAGCTTCATTTCTGTGATCTGTCTTGGTTCTTGGAGGGAATATTGTGTCTTGGCACTCTAGTTTCAAATACCATATTTACACTCCTGTCGTGGTCTTCAACATCCACAACTTTGAGCCTGTATATTCACAAATCACTCTGACATTAATAAATAGCTCCCTCAGCTGAATTAGAATTTAAATCATTGAAAAGAATTCCGACGCTACATACGTTCAGATTCCTCATAGCTAGTCGAGATTGCTTCCACATCGTCTTTTATGTAAACTGTAAGATTACTTACGAGATTATCATATTGTACGGTTTACATCCAATGAATTTCGACTACAGCAAACTTGGTAGGATGCAGTGGCGGATCCAGAGCATGAGTTCGGGGGGGGGCAAGCAGGATTGCGCGGGTAACATCTGGGGGGGTCCGGGGGCCCTCCCCCGGAAAATTGGCAAAAATTTGAACTGAAAACTCGTGGTTTTAGGCAATCTAGAGACAGAAACATGCTAAATTTTCAATTTAAATTAATTCATTTTCAGTTTTTTATTGGATTAGTTTATATACCGTATACTTGTTTAGGTAATTAGGGAAAAAGTCTTGTTTAGAGGTTCAAGCCTTAAAGTTATTATTTACAATACTTTCTCCAGAAAACTTAAATTAAAAAAAAAACAATAAGTCCTAAGTCGAGCCTTCTTGTTCCAGTTTTTCCTCCTTTGGCATAACGCTCGATTATATTATCAACATTCACCTCAACATCACAATGTATGTATAAAAAACATAATCCGTTCTACCTCTCTTCAACCATTCTTGTCCGTTGCCACGATTTAACTAGCTTTACATTTGCCTTTTATCAGTGATCGGCAAATACTCACAATCGTTTTTCACAAGTCAATAAAAACCGCATTTTTCGAAAAATAAATTAAAAGTGCAGTAATCTGTGATTTACCAGTAGAATTTTTTAAAAGCATTACCATATTTCCAATTGTCAACACAGTAAACTGAGCTTTGTAAAACTTCGATGTATAGAGTCACTGTTCCGAAACTTTAGCTCTTTTCTCTACTTTAGTGAAGCTCTTTTTTAAAATTCTGAGGCGTATTGACAAATCCACTTAAATATTCCTTTTATTTGACACATCAAACGTTCAAATCCGTCCAGCCGTTGATGAGTATTGACTGTGATAAGAAAACCGCTTGCAAATTAATATATGGATTAATAATTAAATAAATAAAGTAAATAAAATTATTTAACATTGTTTGAATAAATATAAGCAATAACAATATATAAATTAATGATAAAATTGATACAATGAAACATCATTAGTTAGTTTTCAACATAACAGTGGTTTTATCATACACAGATTAATAGCTGAAGTGTTAAATTAATATTTTAAACTAAAACTATTAAGGGTCTAACATGTTTCAGTGTTAGTCAAGTGCCTGCATAAAACTGACAGCAAACGTGCTACACCCACTCACTCCTGGCACAGACTGTACTTTGGGACATATGAAAGTGGGACATTTGCTATGCAGGTCGTTATTAAAAAAATTACATTTGGGACATCTGAAATTGGGACAAATGAAACTTTTGTTATTTCATATTTATTGTAGCTAATTTTGGGACTAATGAAGTTTGGGACATATGAAATTTTAAAAATTTAGTGTTATTTTAGAGAGTTTGGGACATATGAAATTGGGACATTAGACAAATTTTATTATTGAAATAATTTGGGACATATGAATTTGGGACAAATGCATTTTTTTATACCTTCTATATTTCGTAAGATTTTTGGGACAAATGAAATTGGGACACGTGAAAATATTGTAATTGGGACAACTGAAATTGGGACAAGTGAAAATGTCAATATTATCATAGTTTGGGACAAATGAAATTGGGACATATGGCATGCTCCCAGACAAATTTTATTATTGAAATAATTTTGGACATATGAATTTGGGACAAATGCATTTTTTTATACCTTCTATATTTCGTAAGATTTTTGGGACAAATGAAATTGGGACACGTGAAAATATTGTAATTGGGACAACTGAAATTGGGACAAGTGAAAGTGTCAATATTATCATAGTTTGGGACAAATGAAATTGGGACATTTGGCATGCTCCCGTCGTCAGCTGGCACCATCACCTTAACCATATTTGTATGGGAGCCCTTTGAAATCGGTGAAATTTTTTATCTTATAGACCGGAAGTAAATATTGAAAATTTGATTAAACCAGTGGATTCCTCGCAAAATTTTACATAAAGACAAGATTTTTATCCACCTTTATATCACTTCCTATTACGTCACAAATAATTTTCAAAATATAGGTAATTATAGGTATTTTGGCACTTGGCCAATTTATAGGAGAAGAACAAAACAAATGTGGCAAAATGTTAACAAATTATTAGGAAGAGGAAAAAAACGAGTATTGATTGCACAAAAGGAGAGGCCATGGGGAAATCAATGAAAAAAGAGGAGACAGTAAATGGAGTTGCTCAATACTTTGTAGAGGGGGTTGAAAGTATCAAACAAAAATGTAACGAGCTCATTTTTAAGAAATCTAGGTCAAAGTTCGTCAGCTGGCACCATCACCTTAACCATATTTGTATGGGAGCCCTTTGAAATCGGTAAAAAGTTTTATCTTATAGATTGGAAGTAAATATTGAAAATCTGATTAAACCAGTGGATTCCTCGCAAAATTTTACATAAGACAATATTTTTTATCTATCTTTATATTACTTCCTATTACGTCACAAATAATTTTCAAAAAATTGGTATTTTGGCCCTTAAAGGGCCAAAATGTACTTTTACGTTTTACAATGCAGATTTCAATGCTAATCGACTGTTTTAGGTTTAAAACCGACAATTTTGATTTATATAATCGAAATACATTGATTTTAAATATTTAAATAGATTTGCAAAATGAGGCCTTATGGATAAGAAAAATGCACTCAGAAAAAATGTCTGTCACTTGCATTGCTCGAAGACTAATTTCGATATATTGACCAAATTTGGCAGGGAGGCTCATTTTTTTAAACCCTAAGTCAAGTAGTTCTTTACCTGGCAACCTCGCCTGAACCATATTAGTAGTGGGCAAATGGGGCTGCTGGCCCAATCAAACTTTTTGACAGCTACTTCCGGTCACGTGACCGGAAGTGACGTCATCAGCTGTGACGTAGCTGTGACGTGTTGGTGTTGGCATTTAATGTTTAAATACCCGGCTGTGCTGGGTATTTAAATTTTAAATGTCCGGAAGTGGGTCAAGGTCGGCCGGGGATGTTTTTTAAAAAGATCTTGAATTTTTGGAAAATCCGAAAATGCAAGATATTTTCTTTTTTATTTATTATTTTTACAAAAGTATTATTTTACATTTAGTTTGAAAAGTTTGCTCCCAAATTTGAAAAGTAGGTTGTTGTCGGTGCTGAAATTTCTTGCTTATTTTCATTTTTCTTGTTGTTGTAAGTTGGCAAAAACAAATTTTTTTCGTTTTGATTGTTTGTTGCATAAAGTTCCAAAGATAAGTCGAACCCAGTGGCTATAAGTTGTTTCAGTTCTTCACTAAAAATTTCCAAATCCTTGTAAGTTGTAAGATTGATAGTGTTGTAGTGGATCCCGCGAATGTTGAGAGACATGACTAGAGTTGTTTACTCGACTAGAGGTGTAGCAGGAATGGTTATTGCAAAGCCGGTGGTGCGGGTACCTCTGTCGGTAGTGGGGGTAATGGTGGGGGTAGTGGTGGGGATAAAAAATGGTAGGCGCTTGTTTAATCAATTTGCATTTAATCGCTGCCACATTAGACCGAGTCGATGTTGCAATTCTTCTAGTTTATCCAACCGGTTCTTTTGATATGTTTTGTAACCACATTTACAGTAGCAGAAAGAATTACATTTTGTACAAGCTTTTCCGTCAACTTGATCTTCAGGTATTTTAAAACATTTTTCTTTGCAACAATAAGATAAAAATAGTAGATTATTTCTTTTGGATGACATGTTGGTTGTAGCTTGTCTTAAACAGAACTGAGCCTCTCAACGTTAAGGTTTCGTATTTATATAAAGTATTCGATTAAAACTATCGAATAAAACTATCGATTAAAATAATCGAATAATACTATCGATTAAAAATTCAAGGTCATCTGTTTGAGTTAAAAAAATACAACATATCAGTATATAAATAACATATACTGATATGTTGTTTTTTATCTTTTTATTAAAAACATGTTTTTACAATATTTACAAAGTTATTTTTGTGCCATGTGCAGAGTAAGTTCCGTAGAGTTGTTTCCGCTCATTCCGTGTGACACCAAATATAATGATCCTGGCTGAATTCCCGCAGATCTTCATTTTGCAGCAAATGGACGAATCGTTTTGGAAGGTATACTAGAAACTTTGGTTCATCACCTGGTGTAAATGGTGCATCGGATAAAGATGCGACGACTGCGTCTCCATGCGTTGTATCAACTTTCTTCATATCATGAACAATATAATGTTTCTGTTCTTTTAATTCTGAACATTTCTTGATAATTAGAGTATTTGATTTTGAATGTAGGTTGAATTGTTCAACTAAACATTGGAGAAACTTTTGTGATGCCATCTTCTTCACTGGAGATGTTGTCTGTTCGGAGTATGGAGTTAGAGTGATACTCGGGCTGTGTTGCTTCCTCGTATTTATAACCTTCGTAACCCCTACCACATTCTTCTTTTTCTTGTAAGCAAGCAGCCAAGTGATATGCGCTTTGTAATGCGCATTGAGATTGGTTGTGTTTCGGATCTATTTTAGAAACGCAAATATTTCTAACATCAAAGTGAAAGGTTTTGTCCACTTTTATGTTTAAAACTTCTTTGTTCGTGTACTGTCGTATCCAATTATTTTTTTCCAATCTGGTGTATATGTGCGTAAATTGTTTGCAAAAATGAAACATAATTTTGTGTACATTGTTGTACGGTAGAAAACCTTCATACCAATGGATATAATGAAAATTATTTGTTAACCATCTGTTTGTTATTTTAGCTTTTGACTTTAGTACATGGATAGAACACGGTGCTTCAAATAAGAATGGTTACGCCACTTGTGTGAGCAAATCTAAAATTACCAATTCTTTTATGATAAATCGTTTATCATATCGTTTATCGTTTATCGTTTATGATCGTTTATGAAGCATCGTTTCAGCGAAATGCTTGAAATTCAATTACGCAAGGATTTGCTGCCATTTCTTTATCCTGTCTGCTCATCACGGTGTCTGCTGATCAACTGTTTTCCACACCACGGTAGGTTAGATATATAAACCAGGCCATACAGTTGTAGGCGTGTTGGTGTATGTTTAACATGGGCACTGTCCCCAGTAGGCCTACCCCACGGTTTATTCTTTTGTTAAATTACATTGTAGTTTTTTAAACTAGCAAAGTTTCTTCTTCTGTATTGTTGTTGTTGTTGGTTTCTTCTTCTGTATTGTTCTTGTTGGTTTCTTCTTCTGTAGCTTCCGTTGCAATTTCAGTAAAAGGTTCAAAGTTTCTTAACTGCCTCCACATTTCCACTTCGTGAGGTATTCTATTAAAGATGGATGTATCTATTGGTCCGTATTGTAAAGTGCTGTCAGGTTGTTTTTCGCATGCATCTACCATATATTCCTTAATAACACAGCTTGAAAATACAAATTGTTTCATATACCTTGTAATAGGTGATGTTGCACAGTTTAAAATGTAGAATTCTTCACGTGTTAGTAGAATTTTATTTCCAAATTGTGTCGAGTCTCTAATTCTTACTTGTTGTTGACCACGATGTTAGTAATGTCAATTTCATTGTCACAATCCAAAAGTCGAATGTTAGTTTTTCTTCCAAAGAAACTGTTGGCTAAATAACATTCAATAAGATGTAGATGTTTTAAAAAGGAATCCCAAGCATTTTCTGAAAATAAAACCATCTTTGTACCATGGCTTAGTATTACTGCGGGAGAGTAGTCTAATGATTTTACCAATCCTATCGACACACTTTTACTCATGCAAGATGAAATAGGATAAAAGATGCGAAGGAAAACTTCAGTTAAAATGTTTGGTGGAATATTTTCTTCAAGTTTCTTTTCTTTCTTACGTTTGTTATATTATTTTCCAACTTTTTATTTTGTTTTCCAAACTTTAAAAAGTCATCAATTTCCTTTACAACATTTTCTTCAAAATGTTTATCATCATCATTTTCCAATAAAGGTGCTGTTTCGGAAACGCCTTGTACAACTGATAAAGAACTCATTTTGTTGATAATGCTGTAGACGATGTTACCCATACAACTGTAGACAGTCAACTAAACAATTTGCGTTCCCGCTCCTGCTTTTATAACCGAGTGGTGGGGGGTATTTTTTTATTTTCATTTTACAACACTGCTTTTACAATACCGATTAAAGGTGTATATGTAACAATTTTATCATGTAAAATTAAACAATAAGCAGATGTATCTTTGGGTACATTTTGTTTGAATTCCATTTCTATTTTTATACACTAGAAGATTTTACAGATTCATTTTGTTTAGAACAATCAACTACAACAATCGGATAAGTAGATTTAAATTGGTTTGGCGTTAATAAAGGTGTGTTTGTTTTTCCATAATATGAATTTTGGAATCATGCGTACATATCGTACAAAACGCTAAACCTCTCTTTTGTAAAGTTTATGTTGAAGTTGTCGTGTGGAAAAAATTGCGAGTTTAGAAACACCTTAAAATTTGTAAGTTTGCAATGATCAAATTCACCAGTATGTTTAGTTATTTCATTTCTTCTTTTTGTTTGTAATCCAAATATTACATATCTTGCCTTTTCCAAATGAGTAGAAGTTTTTACAGTCCATGTATGACGTTGTGTTTCCGGTAAAACCGGATATTCATGAAACTCCCAACTTCTAAATGGTATTACTATATCACGATCTGATTTTAAAGTTCTTAATAATGAAATTCTATTTTGATCGTCTAACCGTACATGCGGTACTCTCCAAACATTCTTGTCTAATTGCATTTTCCATTCTAAATTAGCTTCCGTTGTTCCATCAGGCGCAATAATAATATCTTTGTCGTTTGATGATCTTAACAAAACTAATTCTTGTTTTACATTTATTATTATTTTTCGGTAATCTTCGGCAAAGCCTAAAAGTAATCTTAAAATAATGTAAATGTCAAAATTGCCTGAACTGTTTGGACTGATTGTACTGGAATCGGGTGCTACCCATCCTGCGGCGGCCAGCATATTTTTTTCTCTCGGCGTTAAAGATGCTAATCCTTTTAGTGTACTTGTAATTCCCACCTTTTTTGTTGAATCTACCGTAACTCCAGAAATTTCATATCTTATTTCATCAAACAAATATGCCATGGGGTTATTTATGAACGGAACAGTACTTGCAGGGGTTCCATCCTTTTTGTTACTCTTCCTTCTATATACAAATAACATTCACATGGAAGTGTATAAATATCTTGTTATTGTATGGGAATTCTAATTTCATCATTATTATTTAATTTTGATGAAGCGTAAGGGTTGTGCGTATGATATTCCTTTTCCCATAAGGTTTCGTCGAATGTCGGACCCTGCGCTATATCCAATATTTCCATTATTAATAAGTTTTAATCCAATTTCTTCTAGAAAACGAATGTTATCACTTGTTAATCCTTCTATAGCTGAAGTGCTACTGACTTGTTTACCAGTCAGCTCTTTCTTTTTAAATGATAACCCCATTGTTATACGGTTGATTTTATATGTATTGGTATAGTTATAGGTTCGTCTCTAAAATCAATATGACTTCCGTCTTGATCTAGTATGTTCACCACAATGTCTGAAATAAAACTGGTGTTTAACGGAAGGTACACTAAGTTTTGTGGCTTTTCCACAATTTTAAAACCCGGAGCGACCGTTGGATAGAATGTGTGCAATATATGAGTATTTTCACCATCTCTATAAGAACCATGTATAATATTACATGTAACATCTATACTGTTAACTTTCATTATTGTCACAGTTTTAGCACCTGAATGGTTAATATTAATTTGTAAAATTTTTGTTGTTTTAGGAAACCCTAATAAACTACCAATTGAATGTTCTTTGCTAAAATCTATATAAAATTTAGATTTAATTTCAGCTTTCATAGTATTGTTATTTCCTTTTATTGTTATATTATCTTTTCCCATATGATTTTGTATCGCTTCATTTATATCATCAATTTCATATGCTCCAGTGGGTAAACTAAATACTTGTATATCTGAATATTTGTTTGTATCTTTATCTTTTGTTTTGTAATAATGTATTTTGTTATTAACATTTTCAGTAATGTTGGGAATAGAATTATAAGTTGTTATATCTAATAATGCGGCTTCCCATAATTTATCTTTTTCCAAACGTAACGCAGGAAAAAGAACACTTCGCAAAGTAGACGAAGTTCCAGTTAATGATACTGTATAGGAGGACATCTTAAAGTTGACCAACGCTTTTTGTTAAAAAATCTAAACATAAATGTCCACAGATTACCGTATCATCAGGTTGCTCTCTTTTATAATTGTATAGAACATTTTTAGCTGTTTTAAAGTAATACTAGATAACACGTAGCTCGAAATCGAGCAAAAAATCATGAAGTAAAAGAAAGAGGAATAAACGCCTACTTGTATACTTTTGAAATTTAATCAAAGGGCTAAATTCATTAGCAAAATTATGGCTAAACCATTGAAACTCTAAAAGTTCATTTGATTTACTGCAAGATTTTCCGGACAACGATTTTGTGGGAAACACCTTCATTTTCCATGTTCTCTTTATTCTGAAATGTATATTTTAATACCGGCAAAAGATCGAGCTCTGCTTTACAGCAACATGTAGCTGACCGAGAGCAAACACACCCAATAGCAGACACCGTTGGCCCAACGTTGGGGAATGGTCGGCATGGTTGAGGAATGGTGGGTGACAATTTTAACGATTTGCCAACGTTGGGCCAACGGTTTTTAAGTTCGTTGGCCTAACAAAATAAAACATTTTTGGGCCTTTGTTGTATTTAAGTATTAAATATAACAACTATATAGTAATATTAAAATATCCAACATGTTTTCCGGTTGGTAAAAGTGTCAACGATATTCCAACATTGGGCCAACATTGTGCCAACGGTGTTTTATGGTTGTCGGCCCAACAAAACTACGACAATGTTGGGCCTTTGTTTTATTTAAATGTTAAATGTAACGATGTTAATTTAAAATATCCTAATTGTTTTCCGGTCTGTTGGTGAAAATGTTAACGATTTGCCAACGTTGGGCCAACGGTGTTTTATGGTCGTCAGCCCAACAAAGTAAGATATCATTGGGTATTTAAGTGTTAAATATATTAACTATAGGCTACAGCATTTTAAAATATCCATCGTGTTTTCCGGTTGAAAGTGTCGACGATTTTCCAACGTTGGGCCAACAGTGTTTTATGGTCGTCCATCAGAAAAGGACATAATTGGGCCTTTTTTAGTAGCCTATTTAAGTGTTAAATAAAAGATCAAAGTTATTTTAGATACAACAGCAATTATTTAATTACAAAATGCTGCCCATTATAAAATAACCAGAGTGCTGCAACTTAAACGTTTTGAAACTCTAAGTACAAATGTAAAAAGCGCTCCTGATCAATTACACCCTAAGCTACACATATTCTTCCAAGAAGCAACTTGGCCGTGTGGGTTAAAGCGTGTGGTTAGTAAGGTGAGGGTCCCGGGTTCAATCCTTGATGGATGCATGATATCTTTTTTCATAAAAACCTGTTAAAACAACTTTTATTTGTTTATGTATCAGTTTTATTAAATTTTTTTAATAATTTTGACGGTTTTTTTGCAAAACATGTCAGTTGGCAAATGGTTGGCAAATTGTGGGTTGGCCAATCGTAAGATATACCGTAGGCCCAACGATAAACTGGAATGTTGGTCAATCGTAAGACAGAGTGCCAATCCATACCGTTGGCCAACCGTGGATGGTAACGTTGGGCCAACGATTTGCCAACGGTTTTTGCTATTAGGGACTGGCGCCGTGAGCTTAGACCTCATTTGTTTAGGGACTGCCCCTGCACCTTGTTGATAGTTATCGCCAAACCGGAATCATAGGGAACGGCTGTCTTTGTAGGCATCCTTTCCTTTGTGGCAACAACGCGTAAATGACGCACTATCTCTACCAGTCTTTTAATTCTTGAAATGCAACCCACCGCGATGAAAACATTGTAAGTTCATTGGTCTGAGGTTGGAAGGAGCATCAAATGTTACATCGGGAGGGTGATTGTAGGCGGTTGCGATCGTGTTACTTCCGATCGGTCAATATTCGCCTTCTTCTTATTGGCATTATTACCGCACCATATCAAAAAATAAATTGGCTCAAGTTAATAAAACTTCAAAATACACTATGCTGAAATGTATTGGGATATTGTAAACTACATTGTAAAACTGGGAACTGCAATGTTTAAGCCATTTAAAAACACTTCATAACATAACCTAAATTACATAATAAATCTTTTTGTTGAAAGCCAAAACAGCTTGAAAAACAAAAACTTTTCTTGAAAAAAATAAAGTGCTGCAATCTGTGGTTTACCTGTAGAACTATTTCAGAGCTTGACAGGCTTGACCATATGTTCAGTTTGTAAACAAAGTGAACTGAGCTTACTCAAATTTCGATGAATAGCGCCACTGTTCCGAAACTTCAGCCCTTTACTGTACTTTAGTGACGCGCTTTTTTAAAATTCTGAGACTTGTTGACAAATCTACATAAAATTCCCTTTAATTTGACACCTCAAACGTTAAAATCCGCCCAGCCGTTACTGCGGTTGGACTGTGAAAAGAAAACCGCTTGCGTATTAATATATAGATTGTAGTTCTTTTGGTGGTGGGAGATTACCAAAACTATCAAAGTAGTAAATAGTTGATCCTAGTTTCTTATAACATACCCAATGAGTGCCTGATCCTTTACTATTATCTAAATTTACTATTCCGGTTTCATTTTTCCAAATTTTAACAGGTAATGCATCTTTCATAAACACTCCTCTAAAAAATGGAATTTTTAAACAAGAAACATAAGTAATTAATTCTTTATCTGTTAATTCTTTATTTGGAATTAGTAATTGTTTTTTCTGTTTAATACACACGATACGGTCTTAGGTATAATCCTCCTCCTTTTTTTATCATTGACCATATTGTTTGTTTCTTTTTATTTTTACCTGCGGTGGATCGTCGTTTTCTTCTTATATTTCCTCCACGTTTCTTTGCAGGTTTTCTCCTCCTTTTTCCACCTCCTTTCTTCTTTCCACCTCCAAACATCGTTTTACCCTTCATTGCTGCTGATACCGCTAAAGCTGCTGCTTTTTCACCGATACTAGCGTCACTGGATGTTACTCTTTGCCAAGCTTTTTCAGCAAGTGCTCTATCCGCTATTGATCTATTTTTAGTATCTGCAAACTTTGAATATGCTATATAGTGTTGTTTGCAGGCTTGATCAAGTTTATTTATTCCAAGATCTCCTCTAGCAAGTCTTTTTTTCAATTTTGATCCAGGACCACAATATTGAAAACCTCCGAGTAAATGTAGTTCTACAGGTAATAAATCGATAGCTTTATTAACTATAGATCCAACCGGCTTAGTAATAAGAGAAAGTGGTGTTGATGCTATTCCTCTTCCTCTCTTTATAACGTGTCGATTATGACTGATGCGTTGAACTTTCAACATGGCCTTTTATAGTGAAAGGAAATGTCAATACTTGTTTATTTAATAAATGCTTTATAATAAATGATGCACTTATCCTTTGACATTGTTTATTTATAATAAACATGTATAAGTGTTTTTGTTTGTAGGTAATAAAGTCTTCTCCAGTTTTGCGTTAGGATTGTATCTTCTTCATCTTTATTTTTAGGAGATCTTAAACTATCAGTTTCCTTATTTAAAAAATATTTTTCCATAACATTTTGTTTAACCCAATGTAGTTTTTGATCAGATTTTATGGGGTTTATTGTGTTATACACATCATATAATACTACACTTAAGAGTCTTACAATGTGATTTACATTAATAGCATCATTAAAGCCGTGAGGGTCATCTAAGGCGACCAATCGCAAGTATTCACAATTAAAATACTCCCTATGCCTATCTTTTCTTAGGCTTCTTTTACGCCATTCTTCTACTGTAACTGCATCACTGTCTGCTATTCCTGGTCCAACATTGGTCAGTGGTCTCCCTTTGCAATCAAAAGCTTGTCGACTGCCTTCTTGTAATACAGGAACTTGTCCAATTGTTGCAACATCAATTTCATCCGACCCTTTTTTAACATTAGTAATTATTTTTGCATCAGCATCCCATTTCTTATTTTTTAATTTCATTATTTGACTTATTGTAGCTGCATCTGATTTTGCAGTTCCTTCCTTAACGTTAGTTAACACTTTATTTTTGCAAACAATTGTATTAATAGCATGTGTAATACAATGATCTGTAAGATATTGAAGGTTTACAGCATCTTTCATATCTTTAGGGTCACCAATATCATGTATTACAAAGTTTTAAAAGGAAAATTTATTTATTTTTTCAGGGATGACTGAATATAAATACTTTTTTGTAACTGAATCTTGATCATTAACAGGATCTGCTATATTGGCTATTCTAAGATCTTTTTCATCATATACTTTATTATTACTCCTAGGATCATATCTTAAGGTTTGGTTTATGTACCACATTAAATATTCTTTATTTACCGAATCATTTTTATCTATTGGTTTTGGAAGATTTACAATTCTATAGAAATTAGCGTTATAGACTTCATTTTGAAGCTTTAAGCTAGGTAATGTTTCACTTTTTAAAGTTTTGAAATTTACTGCATCATTATCATCTTTTGGATCATTTACAAACTTTAAACTTTTGTTACTTATATCATAATCTCCATCGGATGTTAGTGGTAAGCCACCTCTTTTTCCATAAGATCCTGATTTGGTTCCAGTTTCGGAATACCGTCCAAACTTATTCACACTCATGGTTATACTGAATGTTTAATCGGTTATACTTGTATTCTATATACTCATATTTTTATGAAGTTACTCCTCGTTTTCTCAGTTCGCCGACCAAAGCTACCCATTCGTTTTCTAAACCGCTATGTCCGGCTTGTTTAGCTTCATATATCAACTTCATTCTATCAACCAATTTGTTTATATCGTTGTAGTATATTATATTAGTATCATACAAGTTTTTCAATAATCCTTTTCCTGATAAACTTGATTGATTTGTTTTTCTCCTTTTATGTAAAATATTTATTCGGCAGAAGATAATGATTTTCTTTTTATAGGTTCCCTTCTTTTTGGTGGGAAAAGTTTAGCAATAATAGTTTTATATTTTTCTGATGTATTTCTATGAACATTGAAATTTTTAGAATAATTTTTCTTATGCGCATTTGTATCCTCCAATATTTGTTTAAAAATGTTTAAATCCTTTTTAGTGTATTTATTAGGTTTCGGTTTAAAAATAAGTTCAAACAATCCTTTTGTACCATTGTATTGTTTATTATTTATAATAATATTGTCATGTTCGTCTACATCAAGCTTGCTATCTCCAATCATTAGGCCATTTTCTTCTATTCTAGCACCAAAAGTATGATACTTTCGAGTTGGTTGTGCAGAAGGTAACATTTTTAATACAAATTGTCTTGCAAGCGGCCCTTTATACGCAATATCCGAGCCCAATTTGCTCAAGTTGGACGGATTAATAGACTCTTCTTCTTCTTGTTGTTCTTCGCTTGTAGAAAGACCTTCTTTTTCTGTTAAAACATCCTTTTCTTCACCTTGTTCGTTATCTTCTTCAGTTTTCTCCTTGTTGCGTAAAACTTGTATCACCTTCATATTCTTCTTTTTGTTCAAATTTTGAAATGTGTAAAATAGCATCTCCGGAAAAATTAAATGTTGAAGTTTTAACATTTTGCCCCAATTGTTTTAATGGCTCAGTAATAGGTTTAAATGTTGATTCCAGAAATTTCTCTCTTTCGTTTATTCCTAATCTTAACGCTCTGTTTTTATGTCTAATAAAATCACTAAGTAATTTTATTTCTTTTAATAGCTTTTCCTGATTAACCATGTTTACACCATGGAGACTTGTGCGATAATGTTGTTAATTAACGTATTAAAACAAATTATCAAAACCTACGCGGAAACGACCATCTGTTATAGCTTTATCTTTCATAATTACCAAAAATCCGTATTTTTCCGCCCAAGCTTTTCCACAAAGCTCTTTAAATTTTTCAAATGTCATATCAGCATTTACATGATCGTTGTATATATGTTTTAGGTTTGTATCGTCTTGTTTGAATAAAACTAAAATATTGGCATTGTCTCTAATTAGTTGTTTCGGAATTTTGCTATATGTTTGTCCGATATATATGCTATCAATATTATTATGTCTTCCCATGGCAAAATAGTTTCTAATAGTATCATGATTTTCACTAGATACGTCATCAAATACAAATACAGAATACGGCTTAGCCTGGTCTGGTTGCATAACACTGTCACTAGCGTTAAATTTGTAATAGTTAACATCAGGCACATCACTCAGGATCTTTTCCAACAATTGATACTTTGGTTGATGTACGGACTTTGAAAAAATATATAGGTTATTAAATCGTAATCCTTTTGTATTTGTAATTAAGTTAAACACAACGTTAGTTTTGCCACAGTTTGAAGGACCGCTTACTATACATCGTACAGTGTTTGGAAATAAACTGCCGTGTTTACCATTGTTGATTTTAACGTTATCTACAGTTAAATCATCAATGTTATCAATATTAAATTTATCTTTATAGTGAACAATCTCCATCTTATTCAAAGGCAGAAGAGTAAATAAGTTGATTTAAAACTAAATCAAATCTTTTATAGGTATCCACGAATCTTCAGTTTTGTCAAACCCCAACCAACGTTCTTTAACTTGGTCTTTTTTCCTCTGCAACACCTTTTCAACAAGATACACATCGCCTACTGTTGACTTTAACAATTCATGTCCGTAAAAACCGCCTTGTAACAAATTCCTTTGTTATCTTTTAAAATATAAGTTTCTGGTACAGTAGTTTGTACTTTATACACTGTAAAAACTTTGTTTGTCCAATTGGGCAGGTAGTTTTTAGTAAACACTCCTTTGTATTTATTAATTCGAACTTTATCATTTACATTAAATTTTCTTGGTTTTCTTTGTTCCGCTTTTGGCTGTGTATTCTTTTTAATTCGTTGTAAAACTAGTTTAGCGTTTGTCTTATTCACTTTGTTAGGTGCCATACCTATTAATTTTGGTAAAATATCAACCCGTACGTAAGAACCTTTTTTTTGAAAACATTTTATACATTGCACCTTTTAAGGTTCTATTAAATCTTTCAATTATAGCTGCCTTTTTCTCAGAATTTGTGGAATAATGATTTATTTTATATTTTTTCATTAACAAGGTAAAAGGTTTATTAAAAAATTCTTCCCATCATCAGTTTTTAAATGTTTAATTTTATTTTTATCTCTTTTTATAGCTACTTCTATAGCTTTTGTTATGCTGTTACCGGTTTTGTCTTTTAATGGCAAAGCATCTGCAACTTTAGTAAAACAATTAATAATCGTAAGAATGCATTTAAATCCTTTATTTATTTTACTATGCGGTTGCATTTCAATTAAATCTGCTTGATATAAATCATTTATTCCTTTTACAACAGTATTTCTTCGTGGAAACTTTATTCTTGCAGGTTTATGAAGTTCATTAACAATCTTTTCTTTTAACTCTGTCATGATGTTTTTACTAACAAAGTCAAGTTAGTATTGAGTGTTTCTTTTTCTGCATCCGCTTTTATAGTTCAAGGTCATTTCAACATGTTTTTTAAAAAAGGGGAAATCACAGCGAGTATGCTGTGATTTCCCCTTTTTTCTTTTTTTTCTTTTTTCTTTTTTCTTTTTTTCTTTTATTCTTTTTACTCATCAATATGATTGAGAGAATAGTGGCCGAATGGTAGAGTGTGAATTTTGTCTGGAAGAATGTGTCGTTTGTAATCATTGGAGCAGAGTGCTTTTTTCACTTCTGTTACGCTGTACAGTTGATGGTTGAAACTTCTGATGGTGTTAAATTTTGCAGTTATAGTCGTTTCTTCAAATAAGCATTGCTTGTAGTGTTCGAAATTTATATTCTTCTTAAGGTACAAACTTTTTACACCCTTAGCTTTTTTAATAACATTGTTTTCTTCTTTATGCAATTGTAGTGAATACAATTTTGACATTAGTGCAATAAGTTCTTCCAGTAAAATTCTATTTGCTTCGTCTTTAAATTTTCCACGTTTCTTTTTGTTCCGATCATTGTCATAATTTAAATGATCTTTTGGATAGTCACTAAAATCAAATTCATTATTGTGAACAAATGTTCGAAGATCCAAATACATATCTTCAGTAAGAATCCAGTAGATGAAAGCGTCCGTGTCCATGTAGGCGATTCCGATGTTATCTCTACCGTAGAAGGCAACCATTTTGTTGTAATGGAAATCATACATGTGAGTTTTGGAAATATCCAAGATTGACATTCCAACGTACAACGGACGATCCATTATCACGCTTGTCTTCTTCATAGATACTGCCACAAGGTTTTTATTGATGATAACGGATGTTCCAAAGTTTGGTTTTTGTACAAGTTTTTCTAGTTTTATAGGATCTGTAACTAATTTAACATTTTTGTGTTTTCTTTTGTTTTCTAATGTTTTTCCAAATGTCGCATTATTCATTAATTTAAAAAAGTCCTTCTTAAATGTTGATGTTACAGCTGCTCTTCTTCTGGTGTTTGAATGTACGGTTTTAACCAGCACGATTGGGAAAATTTTAAAACTCTATGAATTTTGGTTATACGTAAACCCAATAGGAGTGCTTGTTGAACAACCCAAAAGTGAGCTACGTATCTTTGTTTATTTTCAAGAGTCATCATTAATTTTGGATGTTTGCCAATTGGTGAATCTTCTGTTTTTGCAAGGAGCGGAAGATCGTAATGAAGATCATGCAAGTGTTCTGGATATTCAAAGTCACAGTCCAATATGTATCCGGTGTCTCCGTCTTTTGAAATTTGCGAAATATCACCAATAGAGTCTGGATTAACCCATTCAAAGTTTCCAAAAGGAAGTGGATTAGACATGGCCCATCCGTATAAATTGTTGGCATCGAAATATCCCAAGAAAACTGATGGGTTTTCTTTATCATAGTTTGGAAGATATTTGTTGTTAGCTTTAACATGTCTAGTAACACTTTGGGTCAATCCACCTCTAACGCCCGATTCGATCATCAACACCATGTCAATATCTGTTAATAATTTAAGGTTGCACTTTGTTTCTTTTAGCATAGCTTGCCAAGCTAGTCCTGGAGAAGTATAAGAATGAAGAGGGTCTAATCCGTAGGCTTCAAAACAAGTGTTTCTAAATTCTTCCATCACATCGCAAAGAAGGGTCACATCAAGTTTTACATAAAAGTCAGAATAATCTCCCAGAGTGTTCATTTCCAATTCATCCCAAACTCTGCATGCGTGTTGATAATCTTCAGGTGAAATGTCCAAATCGGTAAGTTTACTTTTGAATGCTTCTGGTGGAGGAAGTGATGTTTCTTGAAATTTATGTAGTCCATCGATGTAATCATACGGGAAAACTCCTTTCCGAAGAACCAAATCCATTTTTTCTGCAGGTACAATTTTGCTTGTTTCTATTAAATTTTGTCTTCTTAAATTTTCAGAAAGTTTCATAAGACTGGAAGGCATAAATCTAAAAGAATCAACAAATCTAAGTTTAATTTTGCCCACCTTTTTTGAAAAGCTTATAAAGTTTTCCATAGTTTGTGCCAAAACGTCTATTTTACCGTTGTCTTCTGCTAATTCAGGAATGATAAAATGACCATCGTATCCGCTAAGATTGTGAAAAACCACAGGAATAAAAGATGGTAGTTTGTAGTTGATGTTACATCCGTTGCAAGCTGCACCTCTGTAGGCTCCTGTCAGATGGTCATGGTCGCGAACTTTAACTTTAGTTTCTGTAAATTGATTGTTACACAAATAACATGTTGTTGCCGAATCATAAAGATAAAGTTCTTCCAGTGTCATAGGTAACATAGGAACTACATTGCTATACATTGCTTCCACTTTTCCAGCGATGTCGTATAAATCACCAACAAAGTATCGAGCTGCTTCTTCACCACGATAAATCTTTGGTGTAGATGACAAACCATATTCTTCAAGATGTTCTTCAGGCAGTGTGGATTTTACTATTAAACAGTAGCTGTTTGGTTTGTGAAGTTGATACTTTGTTCTGCTTGTAATTTCCTCTCCTTTTTCTTGTTCCAGTGGAAGCAATGAAGATTCAAAATATGCATACACTACAACGGGAATTCTGTATTGTTGGATAACTTTGTCAAATTTTACTTGTGATCTGCTAGGGTGTGGTAATTTAATTCTTACTTCATAGTTCCCACTGCGTAATCTTTGGTGTTCCGTCAACCATTCAGAACCTCCTCTTCTTAAAGATTTGTTTACAAAACAGAAACATCTTTTACAAGTGGTTTTTCTTTCTTTACGTTTTGATAACTGTTTGCAAACTAGAGTTTCAAAATCTTTAATATATACATAATGTGAAATATCACCTTTGGTTATTAATAATAAAGCAGTATGATCTCTACGTTCGGTGGGTGTTTGACGTAAGGGGTAGATATTTTTGGATGAATCTAAACCAAATATGTTTACAGATGCAAAAGGATTTTTTTTTCAAATTTTGATATGTCTTGAATTGCAACAGGATAAGTCATGCCTTGAAAGTTATACTTATAGCAAACCTCATCGTATGCTCTACTTGGTTGTTCCACGTGATCTTTTACACATTTTGCAAGCATTGCATACTTGAAACATTCAGCATTTTCATTTTGTACGTTAACACAAGATTTGGTTACTCGAATCTTCTTTGGCAAAGCAATATAACTACTACCTCTCATTCCATATCCATGTTTATGAACTCTAATATCTAGCCCTGTTGTACTTAACAAACTCCATCCTGAACCTCTTCCTTCGTGTTCTTGCAATTTTGTTAAAAGTTCTTCAAAACATTCATCCACAATTGAGCTTATATCCGATGCAAACATGATGGTTTTTGTTTTAGTTGAAAATTCTCTTGGTGATGTTTCATTCTGAACATTTGTAAATACAGTATCTAATAATATTCCAAACTTTATAAAATTTAATCTTCTTAGTTCATTGTTCAATGATTCTGTTACTAATGTTTTTGCTTTCGATATAAATTGTGCTAGCTTCAATTGAGCATTGTCAATCTTAAAATGAGTTACTACACTACCTGGTAAAGCTCGGGCGTATAATTCCACATCCAAAGATGGTCCGAGTACGTTCTGAATAACACTTGGTCTTGAATTTAGTTCTTGTTGTACGGTAGCCAGCATTTGATCTAAATCTTCCAAATATTCTTCTTCTTCTGCATTGTTATTTGTTTCTTGGTTTGTTTCTTGGTTTGCTTCTTGGTTTGTTTCTTGATTTGTTTCGTTGTTATGGTAAACTTCTTTGTGTATTTGTAGTAAAATTTCATCTTCAAAAGATTCTTCGCAACTGATGCAGTAATACATAATGTAGGTGTGCTCTCCACAAAAGTTGCCGTAATAATGAAAACCACTCTTAAACTACCCCTATTTATATCATTACCCCCACCACTTCTTTCTGTATTAAACACAAAAAGTGTAAATAACAGTTAAATTTCCAGTTCAAAATCCTTAAGTATTAAGATCATCCAATGTAAGTAAAAAAATCTAAGTGTCAAGGTCAAATAATGCAAGTTAAAAAAAAACTAAGTTTCAAGGTCAAATAATGCAAGTTTAAAAAAAATCTAAGTATCAAGGTCAAATAATGTAAGTTTTAAAAAAATCTAAGTGCCAAGGTTAAATAATGTAAGTTTTAAAAAGACATATTATTCGTTGTAACTATAATCATCATCAGTGTTGTCCAAATATTCTATTTCCAAATCGCTTTCATCTTCCTCCGTGTCTGATGGTTGGAGGCATTTTAAAAGTAACTTGATATTGTAAAATAAATGTTTGAAAAATTTTCTAAGTCCTAAAGTATTAATTATTGGGAAGTTTTAACACCTAAAATTTTTACAAGTCCAATATAAAGTCAAATAAAGAAAGAAGTGTTGTTGCCTGTTGAAACAGTGGTAAAAAAATGATGGGTTTGAAAAATTTTCTAAGTTTTAAAATATTAATTATTTGGAAGTTTTAACACTTAAAAGTTTTACAAGTCAAAAACTTGATATTGTAAAATAAATGTTGAAGCAAATGTTTGAAAATTTGTCTACGTCTAAGTCCTAAAGTATTAATTATTAGGAGGTTTTAAAACTTAAAATTTTTACAAGTCCAACGTAAAGTAAAATAAAGAAAGAAATGTTGTTGCCTGTTGGAACAGTGGCAAAAGAATGATGGGTTTGAAAAATTTTCTAAGTCCTAAAATATTAATTATTGGGAAGTTTTAGCACTTAAAATTTTTACAAGTCCAATGTAAAGTAAAATAAAGAAAGAAGTGTTGTCGCTTATTGGAACAGTGGCGAAAGAATGATGGAAACCAAACCCGCAGCAAGGCTCCTATGGTTTGGGAGGGGGTAAGCGAGAAGGGGGGATCACCTCGAGCCGAGTTGGGGTCCGGGGTCTGCGCTTGTGCTTTGGCATCAGTTGCTCGCTAGACAGTGAGGTGGTAACATGTTCAGAAGGCGCCCTGAACATGTTATCATTTTTACTGTTTAGTGAAAATATCTTGGTGTTATTTATGTAATAACATCTTGACGAAGGACTGATTAATATTAAGGCATGGTAGTTTAAGCATGGTAGTTGTTTGTGCTTGTAGATACCCTAGGGTTTGTAGTTTGTTTTTAGTTTGCTGGTTTGGTAGTTAATATTAATTTAAAATCTTTCTTTTACTTACAATATATTTTTGCCTGGATTGTTTAAGTTTAAAGTAGTGGAGTGTTTAAGTTTAAAGTAATATTTTTTAAGAATGTTATATGATATGTTTTTAATACCTTTCCATTCCAACTTCCTTTTTCCAACAAGCTTGTTGAGGGCATTCCCTCTCTTGTCTTGTACTCCTCTTGCCTTGTGGCGCCTTTAATTTCCAATTTCCTTACCTTTTTTCCTTCCTTCTTTTGGAGTATGGTAAACCAATTAATTTATGGTAAACCAACTCCCGCTTTTGTGGTGATCACGGTCATCAAACCGGGTCACTTACAACCTCTATACGTGCTGGATGGGTAGTTCGCCTACCTCCGGAGTTTCGCTAGACCTCAGCTGTACTGCATCGCTAATGGCGAGACACTGGCTCCTTTAGTGTTAGGAAATAAAAACATATTTGTATAACATTTTTCCTAAATTTAATTAAGCAACTTGCTATTTCAGAATAACATTTTTTTGTTTTAGCTTAGCGTTGTGCGCTTATGGTGAGGTGTGTGAGATTGCTTACGTGATGATCACACCGTAATCACGATGTGCAGCGCTGGGCTGCCTAGCTATTTTTTTAACTTAATTTTATTTAACATTTTTTGTTTTAGCTTAGCGTTGTGTGCTTATGGTGAGGTGTGTGAGATTGCTTACGTGATGATCACACCGTAATCATAATTTGCAGTGCTGGGCTGTCTAACTATTTTTTTTAACTTAATTTTATTTTTACTTTTTTTATTAATTTTTAAACTATTGGCAAATTGTATTGTAAATTAGCTTTTCTTCTGTTAGGTTTCCGGGGGTTTACGGTTCTGTAAAACCGTACACCCCCATTTTATTTTTAATTATTGAATGACCTTGACCTACTTATTTTCAAGGTCAACAAAAGAGTTAGCAAACATTTCTAAGTCTCAAGGTCATTTTTATTCCGCGTATTTTGAGTATTCATATGTTAGGTTTTGTAAAAGTTTAAATGACTTTGAAACTTTAGTTTTTGCGTTATAACTTTTATGCCATTGAATTTATTGAAAAATGTTACTGGACCTTTTTTGTTTGTCTTTTCATTCCCCGTAATTTGAGTACCCGCACAATAGGTTTTGAGTAATTTTGCAACCCACCCCCCCCGACAAAAATGGGGTGCCCCCCGGCAAAAATGGGGTGCCCCCCGGCAAAAATGGGGTGCCCCCCGGCAAAAATGGGGTGCCCCCCCGGCGAAAATGGGGTGCCCCCCGGCAAGATATTTTCACTAAACAGTAAAAATGATAAAATGTTCAGGGTGCCTTCTGATCATCTTACTACCTCATTGTCTAGCGAGCAACTGATACCGAAACACAAGCGCAGACCCCGGACTCCAACTCGGCTCGAGGTCATGGTGTGGCAGCTGGCTGACCACCTGGTGTGGCCGCGAGGTCGACCACCTGTATTGCCAGGTGGTTGCCTTGGTTGCCTTGGACCCCGGTGACCTTGGACCAGGCTTTTTGTTTGTCTCATCATTTTGTATAATTTGAGTACCCACAAAATAGGGGTTGGAAACTTATAAAGTAAAATATAAAATGTTGGAAAATACTTTTTAGTTTTGAAGTTATAACTCCTATAACGGGGCAAAATTCCTCTAAACCCATCATACGTGTACTCAAATTACGCGGAATAAAAAGACAAACTAAAAGGACCGGTAATATTTTTTGATAAAACCAACAGTATAGAAGTTATAACGCGAAAACTAAAGTTTCAAGGTCATTTAAAACTTTTACAAAACCTATCATGTGTGTACGCAAATTACGCGGAATAAGAAGACAAACAAAAAGGTCCAGTAACATTTTTCGATAAAACCAACGGTATAGAAGTTATAATACAAAAACTAAACTTTCAAGGTCATTTCAAACTTTTACAAAATATTGTTGGTTTGATAACAAATGTTACCGAAGCTTTTTGTTTGTCTCATAATTTTGTATAATTTAATTACTCACAAAATAGGGTTTGCAAACTTGCAAACTAAAATAAAATATAAAATGTTGGAAAATATTTTCTTTTTTTAGTTTTTGCGTTATAACTTCTATACCGTTGGTTTTATCAAAAAATGTTACGGGACCTGTTTTGTTCGTCTTTTCATTCCGCATAATTTGAGTATCTGCATGATAGGTTTGGAGAAATTTTGTAACAGCAACAGCCTCCGTGTGTGTCGACGCCGCTCAAAAGTCGAACGGCGACGAGATCAAGTGGGGGGCTCCCCATTTTACAAAATTGCTCCAAAGCTATCGTGCGGGTACTCAAATTATGCGGAATGAAAAGACGAACAAAACAGGTCCAGTAACATTTTTTGATAAAACTAACGGTATAGAAGTTATAACGCAAAAACTGAAGTTTCAAGGTCATTTCAAACTATTACAAAACCTATCATTTGGTTACTACAAATTACGTGGAATAAAAAACAAACAAATAATGTCCAGTAACATTTTTTGAAAAAAACCAACGGTATAGAAGTTATAACACGAAAACTTAAGTTTTAAGGTCATATTTAACAGCCACAGCCACTGGCTGTCAAGGTTACAAAATTGCTCCAAAACTCTCATGCGGGTACTTAAATTATGCGGAATTAAAAGACAAACTATAAAGTTCAATAAAATTTTTTGATAAAACCTACGGTATATAAATTATAACGGAAAAACTAAGATTTCAAGGTCATTTAAAACTTTTACAAAACCTATCATGTGGTTACTCAAGTTACGTGGAATAAAAAACAAACAAAATGTCCAGTAACATATTTCAATAAAACCAACGGTATAGAAGTTATAACGCGAAAACTTAAGTTTTAAAACCGTCCAGGTTACAAAACCGTCTAGGTTACAAAATTGCTCCAAAACTATCATGCGGGTACTTAAATTATGCGGAATTAAAAGACAAACAATAAAGTACAAGAAAATCTTTTGATAAAACCAACGATATATAAATTATAACGGAAAAACTAAGGTTTCAAGGTCATTTAAAACTTTTACAAAACCTATCATATGGTTACTCAAGTTACGTGGAATAAAAAAACAAACAAAAATTTCCAGTAACATTTTTTGATAAAACCAACGGTATAGAAGTTATAATGTGAAAACTAAGAAAGTAACAACCACTGGCCGTCCAGGTTATAAAATTGCTCCAAAACTATTATGCGGGTACTCAAATTACGTGGAATAAAAAAGACAAACAAATAGATCCAGTAACATTTTTTATAAAACCAACGGTATAGAAGTTATAATGTGAAAACTAAATTTTCAAGGTCATGTAAAACTTTTACAAAATATTGTTGGTTTAATAACAAATGTTACCGAAGCTTTTTGTTTGTCTCATAATTTTGTATTTTTAAGTACTCACAAAATAGGGTTTGGAAACTTATAAAGTAAAATATAAATGTTGGAAAATATTTTTTTTAGTTTTTGCGTTATAACTTCTATACCGTTGGTTTTATCAAAAAATGTTACCTGACCTGTTTTGTTCGTCTTTTTATTCCGCATAATTTGAGTATCTGCATGATAGGTTTGGAGCAATTTTGTAACAGCCAGAGCCACCGTGTGTGTCGACGCCGCTCAAAAGTCGAACGGCGACGAGATCAAGTGGGGGGCTCCCCATTTTTGCCGGGGGGTCCCCATTTTTGCCGGGGGGGGGTTACAAAATTGCTCCAAAGCTATTGTGCGGGTACTCAAATTACGCGGAATGAAAAGAAACAAAAGGGTCCAGTGACATTTTTTCGATAAAACCAACGGTATAGAAGTTATTACGCAAAAACTGAAAAAATTATTTTCCATTATCACTAAGCCAGTTTTCTATTCCTGGTGACCTCGCACGCTTCAGCTATTAACCAGTTGGCAATACAAGTGGTCGACCTTGTTGCTTTACACAGTGTACACTCAACAGCTTATTTCCTGCTTTGGATAAATGATTTTCGCCAGTCTGCTTCCTGCCAGGGCCGCGGTCGGGTACAGTTGGCCTACTGCAATGTTTGTATATTTGTACTGTGTTAAATGTGTATGTGTATTGTGCGTGTTAACTGTTGTGTCCTGACGACTCCGACCCGGATGAACGTTTTTTTTAAACCGCTTTGTAATGGAGTTATTACTTCGAAACATGTACTGGATTCATCTACTATTTGAACTCTTGGACGTTGAGGTATGTTAACCTATTCTACTCTGCCTATAATTTTGTATAATTTAAGTACTCACAAAATAGGGTTTGGAAACTTATAAAGTAAAATATAAAATGTTGGAAAATATTTTTTTTTAGTTTTTGTGTTATAACTTCTATAACGTTGGTTTTATTGGAAAACGTTACTGGACCTTTTTGTTTGTCTTTTCATTCCATGTAATTTGAGAACCCGCACGATAGGTTTTGTAAACGTTTTAAATGACCTTGAAACTTTAGTTTTTGCGTTATAACTTTTATGCCGTTGGATTTATCGAAAAATGTTACTGGACCTTTTTGTTTGTCTTTTCATTCCATGTAATTTGAGAACCCGCACGATAGGTTTTGTAAACGTTTTAAATGACCTTGAAACTTTAGTTTTTGCGTTATAACTTTTATGCCGTTGGATTTATCGAAAAATGTTACTGGACCTTTTTTGTTTGTCTTTTCATTCCCGTAATTTGAGTACCCGCACAATAGGTTTAGATTAATTTTGCAAAATTGGGAGCCCCCCACTTGATCTCGTCGCCGTTCGACTTTTGAGCTGCGTCGACGTACACGGTGGCAGTGAATATAACAAAAATGCTCTAAATCTATCGTGCGGGTACTCAAATTACGCGGAATAAAAAGGCAAACAAAAAAAGTCCAGTAACATTTTTCGATAAAACCAAAGGTATAAACGTTATAGCGCAAAAACTGAAACAAAATTCTTTTTAAATCATATTTTTCTTTATATGTTTCCAAATCCTATCATGTAGGTATTCAAAATACGCAGAATGAAAAGACAAACAAAAAAGGTTCGGTAACACTTTTTAATAAAACGAACGGTTTAAAAGTTATAATGCAAAAACTAAAAAAATATTTTTTGTACATCCTATTTTACTTAATATGTTTCCAAACTCTATTATGTGGGTACTTAAATTAAGCTAAATAATTAGACAAACAAAAATTTTCGGTAACATTTGTGTAAAATCCAACCAACAACCAACAGTGTAAAAGTTATAACACAAAATCGATTTTACATCTTTAACATTTAATCGCAACTGTAGTTTAGTTTGCATTTCTTCAACTAAATATTTTAATCTATATATTAATACGCAAGCGGTTTTCTTTTCACAGTCCAACCGCAATAACGGCTAAACCGATTTTAACGTTTGAGGTATCAAATTAAAAGGAATTTTATGTAGATTTGTCAACATGTGTCAGAATTTTAAAAAAGGGCGTCACTAAAGTACAGTAAAGGGCTGAAGTTTCGGAACAGTGGCGCTATTCATTGACAATTGAGCAAGCTCAGTTTGCTTTGTTTACAAACTGAACATATGGTCAAGCTCTGAAATAGGTAAACCACAGATTGCAGCAATTGAAGATTTATTATGTAATTTAGGTTATGTTGTGAAGTTTTTAAAGCTCATAAACATTACAGTTATTAGTTTTACAATGTAGTTTACGATATCTCATAGTGTTTTTTTAATTTATTTACCTGAGCAAATCTATTTTTGGATTTGGTGCTTTTATAATGCCACCGATAGACCGATAATAAGAAGACGAACATTGACTGGTCGGAGGTGTCGGAAAGAACACGATCGCAAGAGCTGGCATCACCCTCCCGATGTAACATTTGATGCTCCTTCCAACCACAGACCAATGAACTAAAAATGTTTTCATTGCGGTGGGTTGTATTTGAAGATTGAAAAGACTGGTAGAGATATGCCACAAACGAAAGGTTGCCAATAAAGACAGCCGTTCCCTGCAATCTCTGTTTTGGCGATAATTATTAATAAGTTGTAGAGGCAATCACTAAACAAAGGAAGTCATTACGTGCCAGTGTTTGCTCTCGGTCAGCTACATGTTGCTGTAAGCAGAGTTTGATCTTATACATCGGTGTTAAAATATACATTTCAGGAAAAAGAGGACATGGGGATATGAAGGTGTTTCCAATCGTTTATGTTTACCGGAAACCCCTGCGGTAGATAGCCTAAAATTAACTTTAAAAGTTTCAGTAGTCAAGCTATAATTTTGTTAATGAATTTAGCCCTTTGATTAAACTTTAAAATTATATAAGTAGGCTAATTATTCTTCATTCTTTTACTATATGATTTTTGCTCGATTTCGAGCTACGTGTTATCTAGTTAAGTATTTAGGCGATATAATAAAGTAGCATCTTTAAAAATATTGTAACTTGTACAAAATTAAATAAGTATTTTAAAACGATATTTTATTGCAAATATTTGTTAACCCAAATGTTAAGATAACAATTGGTTAGTACTGAGATGTTAACCCTACAACACCTACATTACAACTAACACTACATATCCAAAAATAGCGAGGAGTCTTTCATGGTGGTGGGGGAAGGCAGGTGTGCGGCAGATGTTCCGTCCTGCACATGCCATTTCAAGGGAGGTCGCTGAGCCACCACCGACACATCAGTTTGCTGGTAGGACTCGCAGAGTAAACATCTAAATAAACATGAGTTCTGTTTTATATGTTTCTTTTTATTAAAGATGGACTTTGCATTGAAACGCAAAGTTTCACTATTGATGCAGATCATGTACAACAAATTTTAGTACATCCTCCAGAAAATTATGATTCCATCTACATTTCTGTGCAGGAACCTAATGATCCCCCACCACCAACAACTACCGACACGGAGTAGGACAGCGGCTACCACACGTCATTAAAGCTTCAGCTCTTCACCCGAGTACACATGAACTCTGAGCTTCAAGATAATACTGTTTCTTCTACATCTACACAACCTTCCGAACAATTACCTACTACAAATGAAACTACTACAACTCTACAAGTAAATTAAATTTCATCAACTGTTAGTTCTGATGCGCAAGCAATAATGTTATCATTAATTGGTTTCGACTAAAAATTCAACAATGGAGGAAGAAAGAAATTCGCTACTTTACAACTTGGTTTTTGTGAACCCGTCAAAATTTGTTATCTGCCTACTTTCATTTTTATGTGGTTACAATTTTGGTTACCTTATTCAGGAAATGCTAACAGATAAAGAGGAAGAACATTCGCTATATTTTAAAGTTTATGTTTATGTAATTGCATCTTTATTTGGATACTTTGTAGCAGGATATTTTCTTGTTAACTTGTCAATTCCATTTTTTACATGGTATTTTAATAGAAACGAAAATCAACAAAACAACAATTAAGAAACAATTTGTAAAAAGAAACAACAATTATCTTGCATTTTTGGATTTTCCAAAAATGCAAGATCTTTTTTAAAAACATCCCCGGCCGATCTTGGCCCACTTCCAGACATTTAAACTTTAAATGCCAACACCAACACGTCAAAGCTACGTCACAGATAATGACGTCACTTCCGGTCACGTGACCGGAAGTAGCTTTCAAAAAGTTTGATTGGGCCAGTAGCCCCACTTGCCCACTACTCATATTTGTATGGGAGCCCTTTGAAATCGGTGAAAAATTATATCTCCGAAACCAGAAGTGATTTTGGAAATCTGATTAAACCAGTGGATTCCTTGCAAAACTTTACACAAGAAAATATTTTGAACCACCTTCCTATTACGTCACAAATAATTTTCAAAATATACTTTTTCATTAAAAAAATACGGATTTCAATGTTAATTAGCTGATTTAGGTGTAAAAACGACAAATCTGCCTTAAGTAACAAAAGTTTAAATATATAATTGGATGAACGAAGTGAGTCCTCATGATTGACAAAAATTCACTCGGAAAAAAATGTATGTTGCTCGCATAACTCGTGAAAGATTTGAAATATTCTGACCAAATTTGGCAGGCAACCTTAAGAAATCTAGGTCAAGTTCGTCAGCTGGCACCATCACCTTAACCATATTTGTATTGGAGCCCTTTGAAATGGGTAAAAAATTTTATCTTATAGATTGGAAGTAAATATTGAAAATCTGATTAAACCAGTGGATTCCTCGCAAAATTTTACATAAGACATTATTTTAATCCATCTTTATATCACTTCCTATTACGTCACAAATAATTTTCAAAAAATTGGTATTTTGGCCCTTAAAGGGCCAAAATGTACTTTTACGTTTTACAATGCAGATTTCAATCCTAATCGACTGTTTTAGGTTTAAAACCGACAATTTTGATTTATACAATCAAAAATACATTGATTTTAAATATTTAAATAGATTTGCAAAATGAGGCCTTATGGATAAGAAAAATGCACTCGGAAAAAATGTCTGTCACTTGTATTGCTCGAAGACTAATTTGATATATTGACCAAATTTGGCAGGGAGGCTCATTTTTAAAAACCCTAAGTCAAGTTCTTTACCTGGCAACCTCGCCTTACCATATTTATATGGGAGCCCTTTGAAATCGGTGAAAAATTATATCTCCGAAACCACAAGTGATTTTGGAAATCTGATTAAACCAGTGGATTCCTTGCAAAATTTTACACAAGAAAATATTTTGAACACCTTTTATCACTTCCTATTACGTCACAAATAATTTTCAAAAAATTGGTATTTTGGCCCTTAAAGGGCCAAAATGTACTTTTACGTTTTACAATGCAGATTTCAATCCTAATCGACTGTTTTAGGTTTAAAACCGACAATTTTGATTTATACAATCAAAATACATTGATTTTAAATATTTAAATAGATTTGCAAAATGAGGCCTTATGGATAAGAAAAATGCACTCGGAAAAAATGTCTGTCACTTGTATTGCTCGAAGACTAATTTGATATATTGACCAAATTTGGCAGGGAGGCTCATTTTTAAAAACCCTAAGTCAAGTTCTTTACCTGGCAACCTCGCCTTAACCATATTTATATGGGAGCCCTTTGAAATCGGTGAAAAATATATCTCCGAAACCACAAGTGATTTTGGAAATCTGATTAAACCAGTGGATTCCTTGCAAATTTTACACAAGAAAATATTTTGAACCACCTTTTTATCACTTCCTATTACGTCACAAAGAATTTTCAAAATATATGTATTTGGCCCTTAAAGGGCCAAAATATAATTTTTCATAAAAAAAAGGGATTTAAATGTTAATCAGCTGATTTAGGTGTAAAAAACGGCAAATCTGCCTTAAATAACCAAAATACATTGATTTTAAGAATATAATTGGATGAACCAAGTGATTCCTTATGATTGACAAAAATTCACTCGGAAAAAATGTTTGTCGCTCGCATAGCTCGTGAAAGATTTGAAACATTCTGACCAAATTTGGCAGGCAAGCTCATTTTTAAGAAATCTAGGTCAAGTTCGTCTGCTGGCACCATCACCTTAACCATATTTGTATGGGAGCCCTTTGGAAATCGGTGAACGATTTTATCTTATAGACCGGAAGTAAATATTGAAAATCTGATTAAACCAGTGGATTCCTCGCAAAATTTTACTTAAGACAAGATTTTTATCCACCTTTATATCATTTCCTATTACGTCACAAATAATTTTCAAAATATAGGTAATTATAGGTATTTTGGCACTTGGCCAATTTATAGGAGAAGAACAAAACAAATGTGGCAAAATGTTAACAAATTATTAGGAAGAGGAAAAAAGACCAGAATTGATTGCACAAAAGGAGAGGCCATGGGGAAATCAATGAAAAAAGAGGAGACAGTAAATGGAGTTGCTCAATACTTTGTAGAGGGGGTTGAAAGTATCAAACAAAATGTAACGAACTGAATATTTTAAATTTGGGAGATAGGCTGGATCCAGGGAATATAATATATACATACCAAGTGCAGCACCCTGAAAAAATAATAATAAAATCAAAGGAATGAGGATAGATAAAGCTCCAGGAATAGAGTAACATAAGAATGAGAGATGTAAAATTTGTTGCAGAAAAAATTGCTGAACCCCTGACCAAGCTCATTAATAAAAAAAAAACAAAAAAACAGGGTATTATTCCAAACTGCTTATAATTTAAAGCATATGGTGGAGAAGTAAATGCAATAACCTATTAACAACGGAAAGTTAACAACATATTGGAAATAAACAATCGATAATTATTATCAATCACAGGGTTTCAAGTTCTGATAGAGAGGTTTCGTGTGAGTACACCAAAAGATCTCCAAAGGAATAGTGTTTCCGATATTTTTCATAAAAGTTATTCTACATTAAGAACAATGAATGGAATGATATAATGCAAAAATCTGCACCCAGGTCAGAAAATTAGGTTTAACGTGCTCGACATCGTGTTTTAAATTCGAGGCAAAGTCAAGAACTAGAAACGATCGAGAGCTGCAAAGCTCTTTCGGTCCCAGGTGCGAAAAATACTATTTCATAAAGCGATTAAAACGTAAAGCATGATTAAAAGTTTCAGTAAACTGTATTACAATGACCAGTCACTTACAGTTCAAGCACAAGTTTCCAATGACTTTTAACTTATTCCGTCTTATTCATGAAGCGAGTTAAGTTTTTTAAAACACGATTTTTGCATTAAAAAATTTCCATTTATTCTTTTGATTCAGAATAACTTATCTAATAAGTATCGGAAACAATATTACTTTTGGGGATCTTTTAAAGTACTTACTAGCGTCTTTTGGTGAAAATGTTTTTCTACTACACTACACAATGAAATAAACCCTATACATAATTTAAAATCTGAATATTTGTTTCATAAACATGAAAACGAAACATTGAGGTTATGAGCGAAGATTCTTTATCAAGGCTGCTAAAAAATGGCAGTATTGACAATCATATAATAATGATAATAATCGTTGATGTCACCATCATCAATATTGTGACATGTATCAAATGTATACAAAATATAATATTTATCTAGAGGCACGGTCGTGTCTCGTCGCCAAGTCCACCAGCAGACGACGAATGAACGACGTGAGTGACTATATTAACAGCGCAGATTAGGAGCCGATTTTTCACTTTTCAAAAAAGAAAATTAGAGCCTTGATTTAATATAACTTCGCTTCAACATAATAAACTGGCCAAAAAACTTCAAAAAACACGACAGTTTGTTTTAAATACTTCTATTAAGTTAATAATAAACGTTAAAAGTCACCAAAAAAGTTACCGGTTTTGCACTTTTGAACGAATCCTCCACCTCGATTTGTTCAGAAAGCCTAGCGACTTTATTTCTCATCAGAATTGAATGAAACTTCACACTCACTCCTATTTTTTCTCGTAGTAGTGCCTTTTGATAGTCTGAACAAAGTTTGAAAGCACTAGATATCAAAACTAGTAACTTTTTAAATTTTCATTTCAAA
Organism: Flexamia atlantica; assembly: GCA_035578135.1. Lineage (NCBI taxonomy): Eukaryota > Metazoa > Arthropoda > Insecta > Hemiptera > Cicadellidae > Flexamia > Flexamia atlantica. The sequence goes on along the minus strand of JAQJVK010000004.1, from coordinate 13,197,397 downwards.
TCATCGTTGACATTTCAAATGTAAACAAGCTTAGTCCACGAAGAAACTATTTCGTCAGTAAAACTTTGATCAGCTGGTAAGTTTTAAGCTTATGGAGAGGACGGTAGGACAGGAGATTGTTTAATTTATTCAAGCATGATTTGTTTAATTTATTCTTTCTTTATATTGTGAATAGGCTTATTTTTTGACGATTATTTCAGGGTTCTGTAACAATGAAACTTATTTATATAGTTTTACAGATACCTATATAAATTATAATGAATGTGTGTCTTATATAGTCTATTTCCGTTTTACCCAACCTAAACTCATGTTCAAGATTCGAATCGTTTTAAATTTATGTTCAAAGAATGGTATTTCATTACTAAATTACTAAAGTCTGCCAAAATGAAAGGGCCGGTTTTCATCAACAAAGTCATCGTCACAGTACCTCCAGTAAATACTCTAATCTCCTTGTTTAAAAAGAAGCAATATCAGCTGTTTGCGGAAAATTTGTCAGGTAAAAAAGTACAGATTCATACATTAACTATAATTAATGACTCCTATCACGTATAAATACGAAGTTTGGTTGCAGACGCAAGTAGGCCTAATCTTACAAAGGTAGAAAACGGCAATTCAACTCTTAAACATTTTATATTTAAAGATGAGTTTATTCACAAACTGGAAAAAGTCAAAGATTATAGTCATAGTGCCGAATGTTTGATAAGGTCTATCATAAAAAAAAATCCTAATTCAAGAATTATCCAAAGTTTGAGGGTTCACGATTTTGTCACAAAGTATGTCCACTGGTGGTAGAGCGAGGAAGATTGATCCCCAGCACCCAGGGTTAAATCTCGCCAATAAATAATAGCAATTTGTTTTGTGATAATACCGCAACCTTTCGGGTGCATGCATATTAAGCTGAATATCTGTAATGCATGTCCATTGTAACTACTAATCCTGGTCCTAAGAATACCCAAACTGCCAAGGGTTAAGTACCGTTTGCATCTAGAGTTTCATTGAATATTGTACTTATAGGTTAAACACATAACCAGCTGTTTCAAGTTAATTAATTTCAATTCCATTGGCTGTATACTACAGCGCCTTATCAAGGCCACACTAGTGCGGCCTTGTTTATATCCTATGCGATCCAGCATCTGGTAAATAATATTTATTTGGTTTTTAAAATTCTGATAATGTATCGTACTATGCAAATGCAAAAATACAGTGTATTTTAAACTTCCAACTTATCACAACCTCCATAACAAACTATGCCATTGATTCCCCTATGATTAAATTAGCCATATCCCACCAAAAAACGACCAAATTTTAAGTCCAATAAATATCAGAAATCAGTTCGGACCTCCTTTTAACGCAATCGAACAACAAGATTGTGCTGAATTTTTCATTCAACTTATAACATTGTATCAACCCCTTGAATTTCATTTCAAATATATGCTAAAAATTACGACAACATGTTCAAACTGCAACCACAATGTGGATGTAAATGCGAGTAACTTTATTTTTCCAGTTTCAATTCCTCACAACACTAAAAAAGCAAATTTGAAGAATTATTCAACCGACAGTGTGAAAAATGGCAACCAATTGTGGACTCAAAGTGTACCTATTGTTGCAATCGCAACTACTTACAAAATACCCACGTCGCAGCAAACCTGCATACTCAGCGAATTTCCAATTACAAAATATCTAGTAATTAATCCATTAGGCTATTAAAAAAAGAAAAATAAACAAGTGATATATTTATATATTAAAATTATAGCTATTATAGCTTGTTTTACAAACCCTTTAAAAAAATATTGGTAAATGACTTAGTGACAAAACACAAAAATTTCATATAATGAAGTAGGCAAGAATGTTTATTTTTTAAATTATATTAACATAACATTGTTTAAAACCAAAATTCTAATCAATAAATTGATAAACTGAGAAATTACTCAAAGCGATTCCTTGAAAATTATAGCTATTATAGCTTGTTTTACAAACCCTTTGTAAAAAAATATTGGTAAATGACTTAGTGGCAAAACACAAAAATTTCATATAATGAAGTAGGCAAGAATGTTTATTTTTTAAATTATATTAACATAACATTGTTTAAAAACCAAAATTCTAATCAATAAATTGATAAACTGAGAAAATACTCAAAGCGATTCCTTGAAAACCTCAGTAGAGAGTAAATGGGAAATTGACTAAGCCAACATTCTGCTGCCCTATTACTATAAAAACAGGGGGGAAATGAGATCTCGGAGACCTATGGACTTAGAGGAATGATTTAAAATACCAAATAGTTTGTTTTTCGAGCTAAATCCAATGGTGCAAACAATAATTGGATAAATATAATTTTTCAATTTGAAAAACTCACAAAAACCATTTTTGGGGGTAAAATCGAGCCTTTACCCCACACTTAGGATATGTCGATCTGGCTGGTTTACGAACTCGTCCAAGAGAATCTAGTTTTACATGTCTGTACCAAATTTTGTTGCGATCGGAGGATATTTACGAGAGTTATCGTGCTTACAGACACTCAAAAAATGAAAATTCTATTTCCCATATAAGCCCATGATAAATTTTGAAACAAATCGTGATTTTTGCTGGAAAAATGCGTTTTAACAATAAATTCACTTCATATCCAGAAAGTACACATAAAAAGCTGACAAATAATATAAATATTAATATGATTGCTGAGGTTACCCGGAACGGATATTTTTTTGTCCATTCTGTTCTGTTAAAACGACGGTAATAGCTTATTTCTAAGGAAATTCGCTAAAACAATAATTTCGAGCAAAAGTAACTATTTGATTTTTCAATTACAACTTCGGAATTAATTCAACATGAAAATTACAAATCTTCTCATACCAGGGCTTAAAATACAGAAATTAAAATAATTGGAAACACATTCAAAGTGAAACATGCTATATTAAATTTAGGAGAAACTACAAAATGTGGTTATTATATTTCACTAGTGGCTTGAAGGGACTAAACGCCCCTAATAAGAAGACATTCAAACGATCCTCAGTTAATATATAGTACCTGGTGGACCGAGCCTTGCTCGGTGTTATTTCATATTTACCAGTTCATCCAGTTACTATAAAATATTTCGATGTCATAAAACTGATAAATATAAACCTTTTTATTGCTCCATGGACTTTTCATCCCATTTGCTGTATTTTCCCTTGATGGCTGTAGATACCAAACAGCTGTTATGATTACTTCATTTGTTTACACTTTCCTTGTTTATTTTCGTTGCTATCACGGCAACCCATAAGGCAAATGTTAAAATTTTACAACTTTAAAATTCGATTTATTGCGTTATTAGATTTTCTCTGGCCAAGTAATCTGCATAAAAGACGTTTATGAGTCGGATTACAGACTTTGAAGGAAATTATCGGAGCCGTTTTTGAGATAATTGTGCAAGCAAGCAAACAAGCATACAAGCACAATAACATTACTCATATAAGAGTATAGGATAGGATACGCCTAGGACGAAATACCCTCAAAGCAAACTGGCTTTTAAATCTACTATTTGTTAGATATAGCTCATGGTTTTCAATCAAATTTCAGCATCACATGTTATATGTAAACAAAGCTGTCGTTTTTAGATCTCAGTGCAGATTTTTACGTTATTTCTTGTTTTCTGGAAAATTTCAAGCAATTTCAGTATCTTTCCCGCCAACACGGTAGAGGTACCTTTAATTTGAGCCCACTCCCATCTTTCTACGACTTGCCAAATCTTTCTAAATCTTTCTTTGTACCTAAATATCAAGAAGTGACTATATGGCGCAAAGAATGTTTACGTAATATTATTTTTAAAAGACCGCCTAAAACATCTGTGAGAACAACTAGAATACATCGGTTATTGCATTCACACTATATACTGTCTGTATTAAATATTTATTTATTTTATTTATATAAAGATTTACTTTAAATGTTATATTTTACTACATTTATCTATTAAAAAAACAGTGATATCATACCCAAAAACACAAAGTGTTGAAGGGTCGCCAAGCCCTAAAAATATGTGATATCAAAGTGCATACCTAGTCAATTTAATTTCCTGTAGTCCAACAATGTTCATTAGAATACATAATTAAATTTGTTTGAATGCTATTGTTCTGAATACTGATTATAATTCTTCTACATGTACTTGGCCAGCAGCTTATGAATTTATATATTTATGTTAAAAGTCTTCTATATAGGTCACTTTGGAAAATACAAACGTATAACTAATTTAGCGTCTGTTAAGCTGCTGGCCAAGTACATGTAGAAGAATTATAATCAGTATTCAGAACAATAGCATTCAAACAAATTTAATTATGTATTCTAATGAACATTGTTGGACTACAGGAAATTAAATTGACTTGGTATGCACTTTGATATCACATATTTTTAGGGCTTGGCGACCCTTCAACACTTTGTGTTTTTGGGTATGATTATATTAGACAAGGATTTTTTCCATAAGATTTTGTGCTCCCTTTTTCTCAGCCTCTGTGCAACATAATGAAAATCCAAGCACACCGATAGAATTGTATTTTCCTGTAGATGACCACAATCCCATTAATATTCAAATTAGTATTTTAAACATAAAGAAAATTTAATTTAAAATAAAAAAATTAACATTGGTCCAATGAGTTGTCATGGTGGTAATAGAATAACAAAACAGAACTGTACATTTGTCACCATATGTAGCTGAAATCTATATATTAAAAAAATTTTGATTTTTCTTTTCCGTGTCCGTTCGGCTCTTCTACTCAACCGATTTTCATAACTGAGTCTTAAATTAAAGGTATGCATGCACAGATTTGCCATCAAGCATCGGCATTCATTAATGTTCTGTATTACTCGATCAAAAATCATAAATTTGATTATTTCCCGAATTTTGAATTAATTTGAAGATATATTACCCCAGTTCTAACTATATAATTCTTTATGTTTTAGTCTAAGAACCTTCAGTGAAATACCAGCTTTCATTTGAGCTGTTGATTATCATGATCGGTACCTGAAGCACTCTGCTGAATTTCGAACAACACAAATCATATATCTATGAATTAGGTTTTTTCTTTTCCGAGTCCATTTATGATCTGATCTTAATGAAATTTAGTAAAGACATGTGAAATGGTAAAAAATTGGACGAATTCTTGAACCAGCCCGATCGGACAACCGGAAGGCGGGTGGGATAAACGCCTCCAAAAATGGGTTTTTACATAGAAAAATAAAATTTATCGATTTTTAATTTTTTTGGCACCATTGAATTCAGCTTAAAAACAAACAATTTAGTATTTTGAATCACTGCTCTATGTCCATTGGTTACCGAGATATTGATAGTGGTAAACACAGTACGTTGTCCCAATGTTAACCTTATGGGAAATAAGTCAAATTATATATCTTGCTTATTTCTCAACATGTCTTGATAAAACTTGGTTTGTGACTTCATCTAGAGAGATCTAATGTACAATAGTCTAAAATCCCCGATATTTCCACTTTCGTGGCAGCGAACCTGCATACTCATTCCCCATGTTATTCTTATGGAGCTTACAAAAACATGTCAAATCTCAATATTTGTTGGCTTGAACTATGTTTTTTTGCATGAGAAATTCGTTGAGTATGTAGGTTTGCAACGGGGGTATATAGTTATTTTGTATATAGTTATTTTGAAAAGTCGCATGTGCTGGGCTGACATGTCGTTCTCCCGAAAACTTAAGTACAGCTTATCTCATTAAATTCCTACTTTTTCATTCGTGGAATAAATTATTACCAATTTGGTAATAAATCGTGGTATAATTGGTTTTGAAATTCCAACATAACCGAGCCCAGCTATACATGCACCTCTTCTTCAACTTAAGCAAGTGTTGGGCAAGTCACATTGAAGTTGTGAAGCTGCATTGCATGAGACATTAATTTTTTAAATGAAGAATTATTTGATTTGAGTTGATTTATTTGACTTGGTGCACCAAAATTTACTGCTGCGGAGCAGCGTGGGTCCTCTAGTTACATGCTATTTTTCCATGTGGAAGGAAGGGAAGTTGAAAGTGAGGAAAGAGAACTGCGCTAAGGGGTGTATAGGATAACCTGATCTGGTATCTGTATTTTTACTTTTCTCTGAATCAATAATCAGTTAATTAGTTATATATACATATGTATTTTATGATTTTTCTACTATTATTCTTAATTGTATACAGGTTGTCGATAACTCAATTGCGAAAGCTAACAATGGTAAACATTTTATTAATTATAGTCCTAATGTATGCTGGTGGCATGTAATAAAGAGTTATATGTACGGTAGGTTAAAATGGTTACGAGGTATTTTGTCAAGTTATTCTTTTCTCATAGTGCGAATCGCGTAACATATTTTTCAAAGAGGCAAAAGTTAGGCTGCAATTCAAACGAAAGTGTACATATGTTTCGGAGAACAGCTGCACTGCCACTCACTGTCAATTGTGTCTGGTATATGTTGAATTTTGTGGAAAATATCGAAAACAATAGTAGAAAAACAAAGCTCACATGAATTGACAGTAGTGACATTTTTCTAAGCCCTCCATTTGAACAAATATTTCAAAAGTCACTCCGAACAAGAGCGCAAGTGTTACTTGCTTGTAAAATGAAAAAAACAAGTTTGACGTGAACAAATACTGCCATAAAGATTTTCAGAGGCCTCATTTTCTATTTTTTTAATAAAATGAGAACGGTTTTTGGCAAAACATATTTTGTCTTCAAATTCAACACGAAGTATTAGTAGCCTACTTAGAACTCGTTTAATGCAGTTAACCTCTTGTGTCAAAGCATTCATGAAAACCTAAAATACAGAAATCCATTCTGGAAACTGAGAAATTACAGTAGAGTCCCACAAACCCGGACTAATGTGGACCGAAAGGTGTCCGGGTTTGTGAAAATTCCGAGTTATCGGGAAATGAGTAAAAATAAGAAAAAATAACAATAGTTTCTGTTATTTATATAAGAAATAATTTATTTATTGCGTAGTAAAAAATATAAATACTAGTTACAAAAAACTTAAAGAAAAACTAAAACTGTTTTAAATGTGTCACACCGTGCTCTGGCCTTGAATCTCAATGCACTTTATTGCTCTGGCAGGCTTTCCGAGTTATCCAGAATTCCGGGTTATCGAAGTCCGGGTTTGCGGGACTCTACTGTACTATGAAAATATTTACATATGGAGAATTATTTTACTATAAAGAAAGTTTGACCGTAACAAATATTATACATAAAAGAAAATGTTTACTATTTTTAGGAAGAAATTACCCATACCCAATTACCCATGCCCTTCACACCCTTACCAATAAACTAGATGACTCCCTTGGCTTCGCCCACGTTCAAAATGATAGTAAGATATTTTCATAATAAGATTCTATTTACATTGGTTATTTGTACATGCAAATATTCTCAATATTTTTTATAAAGAAATAATTTTTAGATTTGTTAAAATTGTGCAGCTGTTAGTTATCTTAACAAATGAGTACGCTGTTAAAACTGATTTTCATAATATGACAAACAAACTCACAAACTTTTACACTTATAGTATTAGTACGATAATACAATATAATTAATTTTGTCATTTGAATAAAATTAAACTTATTCAGTTTATGAGCTTATATGAGGCATGTCAAATTTAAAATTAAAATCCTTTGGGGTTTGGTTCGCTAATGAATAGGTTTTTTACCGAATATGCTTTTTGTTGTTGAGAAAAAACCTCATGATGTTTAAAAAATGTATAGAGTTTTCCGCAAAACTGTACTCTATATAATACCTTAGGCCGAAAAGTTAGAGTAATTATGATTATTTATTTATCTTTGTTCATCCTCTTTTATCCATCCACCCACCAGAAAATATTAAAAAACAATCGGTTAACTAGTTCATGGTACCACTCGATCAAGCAAACATAGCCAATGATATGGAAATCGTGAAATTAAAAAAAGTTAGAAAGTTTAGAACTTTTGTGTAAGATACATTTTAAATATAGGATTGTTTGAAAATATTATATCATAATATTAGACATATGTGCCCAAAGGTTTGTAGGCTACCAGGTTTTCACTAAATCGTAGAGGCCATAATCGATATTTTTCTATAGTTCATTTATAAAGGTATATAAAAATATATTTAAAACTAGAAGAACCCGTGGCTTCGCTCACGATTAAAATTATACATACACTATCACCCATGAATTATATAGTTTTGCCTTCCCATTTATTTTTCTTATTGTAAAATCTAATTTATGTAATGTATCTACTTCTTTGAACATATCAAATGTACTTCCATAAAGCAAAATTTTTTAGAAATTCGCTCTTAGTACGAAGGTCTGCTACGACGGGGGTATTATATTCCTGCATAAACTGCCTGTACATAAAAAAATGTGACCATATCCAACGCCCCACCGACAAAGCCCCAAATGGTGTTGCTGCCCTGGGTAGGCTCATGCCCAATATCGGTGGTCCTTCCTCTTGCAAGTGCGTTTTGCTTGTGTCGGCTGTCCAGTCGATCGTGCCATCAGGTGAAGAGGATTGCGCTCACACACTCAAGAGGCCAATTTACAGAGACGAACGCCGAGAAGCATTTAATGGTCGTTTCCACGGTACCTGAGCTTGCCCCAATGATGATCATGGGGCACAATATAAGGAATGGCACCCTTGGCTGTTTCGACGGCACTTTGAATCTGCTCGCATATGTTACCCTTAATTAAAACTTTATTATGCACCCCCGTCGCAGCAGACCTGAATATTATAAATCCTATTTATTTCCTTCATGAAGGCATACGTGTTAGAGGAATCAAAGAAGTTAGCTTGAAATTTTATTCACTGTAAAAGATCATTTTCTTAAGGTTTTAGGGTCTACCTTGAACAAAAAATTACAATGCCACTCCAGCAATTATTAAAAAGTGCTGTCTTACGTTTTTAATTTCTATATTGAGCAAAACATTTGAATGAGCCGTCCAGGCAATTTTTTTAAAGTGTTGTAAGTAAAATTAATTCTTTACAGTAGCACACTCTTCCTCTTTAAATAGCAGTTAGTTGTCATAAAAAAAGTCCTTCAAGTATAAGTGATCAGTGATCACTGGAGTCCTTCAGTAATCAGTTATTTATTTTATGTTATACTACATATTATCAGCATTTTATATAGTGTATTGCACTTTGAAAAAATGCAAAAGTCTAATTCATTGACCACCTGGCACCAAGTAACAAATCTTCATTTTAACAAAAATACAGTTAAATAGTAGAAAGAAATACCATTAATTTACATCACCTGTTTTAAATTTTACTTTCATATGTTTTGTTAGTAAACAAATCTAACTCAAATTATTTCAAAATCCCTGACATGGGTACCTTTAAGACGGTCCCAGGGCTAAGCCCTGAAAGTCATCAAGAAATTAAAGGTGTATAAACCTACTCCATGAAATTCTACATGTATGTACCAAGCTTCGTGGCCATCGGTCCAGCGGTTTTTGTGTTTATCCCTGCCAAATAAATAAATAAATATATATATATATATATATATATATATATATACATATATATATATACCAACATCCTCTTTTATACTTATAGATATATTTTATCACGCCAAATTTTATCGAGATCAGATTTTTAAGGATATTTTTAACGTTTAATTGAAAAAGAGGTAAAATTTAGTTTTTTTATCCATTTTCCATCAGGATTACGAGGGCCCAACGCCTCTGGAAGTACTGGAACTACCCTGAAACTACTGGAACTACCCTGGAACTAGATGTTTACCGCCGATATTTAGAAAAAAAATCTATTGTATCCGACCCGGTTGAGGTATGCTAAACCTTTATCATTATTGAATTTTATTGCCAGTTTAAATAATAGCTCGATAGATTTTCATAGATAATGCATTTTAAGGAAACAAGCAAACCAAATAGTGCATTGTGACATGTTTTTAATTTGAAGCAAATCTATTATTATTTCAACAGTTAGTTTTAGCGAATTTCACCTATAGGGAAGAAGCTATTACCGTAGGTCTCATGATAAGACCTAAGGCCAAGACCATGATAACTTTCGTTTTAAGGCCCGCAGAAGCAAAAAACACAATTCGTTCAAATTTATATACAGGGTGTTGATAAAAAAACCCTTCAGGACTTTGGGATATGGTTACTTACATCAAAACTAAGAAAAAAGTTCCTATAAACATGGGTCCTAAAATGCTCGGTCATCCGTCTGTCGGTCTGTATGTGTTTTTATAATTATTTTGCATAACTTTGGAACCACAAAAGATATCAACTTCAAACTCGGTACTTATATGCTGACTATTAGGACCTATTTTTGTGCGGAGTATCAAGTTTCTACTTTGTACCATTTCAAAATGGCAGCCATCTTTATATTTTAAAACCTAATATATTAAAAACCATAAATTTTTAAAAAATTGGACGAGAGACAAAAAAGTTGCGAAATTTTATTTCCTACAAAACCATATCAAGATTATTAAGATCGAACAACAATTAACGAAGTTATTGCAATTTTGCTAACAGAATTCAAGTAAACTTGCCATAGCTACCATAAAACATGCATGTATTTTGTTGGAAAAATTGCAATAACTCCGTTAATATTTGTTTGATCTTAATAATCTTGATATGGTTTTGTAGTAAATTAAATTTCGCAACTTTTTTGTCTCTTGTCCAATTTTTGAAAAATTTACAGTTTTTAAGATATTAGGTTTTAAAATATAAAAATGGCTGCCATTTTGAAATGGTACAAAGTAGAAACTTGATACTCCACACTAAAATAGGTCCTAATAGTCAGCATATAAGTACCAAGTTTGAAGTTGATATCTTTCGTGGTTCTAAAGTTGTGCAAAATCATGTTAAAAACACATACAGACCGTCAGACGGATAACCGAGCATTTTAGGACCCATGTTTACAGGAACTTTTTTCTTAGTTTTGATGTAAGTAACCATATCCCGAAGTCCTGAAGGGTTTTTTATCAATACCCTGTATATATATATACACATTATATATATATATATATATATATATATATATATATATATATATATATAGATATATATTATATCAGTCCGTAGGCGCGAAAACTTTTGAAAAAAAGGTCTGATCTCAATGAAATTTGGTACATATATATAAAGCGACATTTATTACTTCGAGTTCGAAAACCAGCTGGATAGGTTTGCTCTAAAAAGGTTTTTTTTGACAAAATAAAATTTATTTTTAAGAGTTAACACCTTTTCACTAATTATTTTTAAATTTAATTGTCAAAATTGAATTCAGCTTTAAAAATCAAACAATTTAGCATTTTGAATTATTATTCTACGTCAATCCGTTGCTTAGATATTGGATAGTATTAGATGTGCTAAACACAGTACGTTGTTCTATATTATTTTTAATTTCACCCATCCAAAAATATAGTCACTCCTTGATTTAAGATGGTTAAAAAATACAATTTTGAACATATGATTAAATTTTCAGGTGATGAATATTTCATTTTAGTTTATTTTGAATAGTTAAGAGTTCATTGATCGTGATTTTGCAAAACATATATAGGCTTACTATAAAAAAATTCAAATTATTTTGAAATAAAAAAATATTAGAGGTGCAATTGTAATATTATTGAACTGAAAATCGTTCACATGAAATTTAAAAGTAACATGTTGACTATTATTATGGTACCTTAAATAAAAATAAAAATTGTATTGGAAGTTTTACATTAATTATTAGGTATGTAACTCGAGCTTAGGATATTGAGTAAATTTTGCCGTGATACTAATTGTAGTGAGTCAGTTAAATTAGACTTATAAAAGAAAAGAAATGTCAATTGGCTGAAAAATTAGCACAGATATTTGTACAATTTTTTGGGATTTCTTTATAAACCTATAATTAATATTCCATCACAATAAAGATGATACCAAAATAATATTTTTGGTAAAAACAAACCTCAACTAAAATCAACTCTTCCCAACTTAGCGCTTCCAAACAATTCTCAAAAAATGTTAGGCTATTTTATATCGGTTGAATAGGAGTGTCGCTGGAAAGGTGAATTGTAGTCAACCATCAACTTGTCTGTTGTTAACAGATAAACGAGTCGAGTGGTAGGCCAGTTAAAAGTATTAAAAAATAGGGAATCGTCCAATGTAAACCAACCTGAGTGTCTCGACATAAGCCTTAGTCGAACTTAGTAAGCGTACTTCGAAAAAAAAATTAATTGTAGTACGCCTTCAGTTTGTGTAATCTACCTCCAGCTACATATACTACATACTAACCATATCGTAAGATAATTTCAACTTATGATATTGGTAAACATAACAATTGACAAGCGGCGAGGCTGTAAAACTATGTTATCAGAAATGTACCCTCTTTCTCCCCATGACAAACAACCAGCTGACTAAATTATAAAGCCGGAGATAAATTGTGCGAACTGCATCCGTGAATTTTACTTTGAGTTTATTGTTTTGACTTAGTTCTCTGTGCCAATGATGACAGAGTTTTATCCAACTATACTAGGCGCAGTGCAATTGGCATGTGAAAAATTACTTAAACAGCTGATTCTCAGTATTAATTATATAGGGAATGAGCTGTTTAAGTAATTTTGTGCATCGCAATTTTTTTACGCCTACTATAGTCTGCAGCGAAACCAAGAAGAGATGGGAGTTTCTTAGATGGTTATAGTTCATTCTATTAGTTTGAAAGACTAGACGAATGATGTAGCTGATGTTCGAACTGTGGCCAATTGACTAGCTAGGAGGCAGGCCGAGTTCATGCTTAAACTAATCGGCTAGTAAGTTGTTAGTTGCTGGTGAAAAGAGGGCCTATTAATCAGATTATTCCAACCTATCTTTTCTTAAATACTATCAAAAACCATAAATTGTAACTTTGCAGGGGGGTGTGGGGGGCGAAGCCCCCCCATGTCCTTTTGCAAACAACTACTTTGGCGTGTAACTGTTATTATTTGCTCATAGTTTTGTAGTTTGGTTTACTCAATACTAATAAAAAAACATTCAAACTATCATGGCAGAGTAACGTTAATAATGGACAGAGTAAATGGGGAGGCCGTGGGGTGTTCTTTTGCAAAAAATGTTTTATCGTGTAACTTTTATTAGTCGCTCTTAGTTTTGTAGAGCTAGGTTTACTCAAAACTAATAGAAAAAAGCATTCAAGCAATCATGGCTTCTTAATCATGGTCAGAGCTTTCATGTCCTTTGCAAACAACTGCTTTGGTGTGTAATCAGTCGCTGATAGTTTTGTAGAGCTAGGTTTACTTAATTCTAATAAGAAAAAAGCATTCAAACCATCATGGCTTCTGAATCATGAGCATTGTAAAGGTATACGGGTAGTTGGGCTTTATAAATAGATAAAATAGTCTTCTAATAGATTTGCTGAAAAACTGTATACATATACACTAATCTATGTTTTACTATTCCGATGTAAAATCTTAGGGAAAACCCTAACTGTTGGGGCTGTTGGAAGAGTTATCTGATCAAAAAGAGAATTTAAAAACATATCGAAAAAATTGTAGGAAAAGTAAAGATCACAGATGGTGTTATGGATTACAAGAAGTTTTGGCCTTTTTCTTCGTTCATCCTCTTACGGGAAGAATGAGCGTATACCTAGTTTAATTATTAATGTTTATATTAATTTGCAAGCGATTTTCTTTTCACAGTCAATAGGCCTACTCATTAACGGCTGGACGGATTTTAATTTTGATTTGTCAAATTAAAGGGATATTTATGTAGATTTTCGATCGAAAATTATAGTCGAAAGGCGTTCCCAAACACAAGGGTGTTGTCATGATTTTCACGGGCTACAACATCGCACGAAACCATATCCTGACGTTATTTTTCAACGTACGACAATAAACTATGTATCAAAATGTCAATAAATAAATTCCTCACAATATGCATTTTTTATTTTTCCGATATCATAACAAATACAAGAGTAATTGGCGTTAGAGTTCAAATAGTGGGTTTTAGCTAGTTGATATTTTGAGCTAAAATAACTCGGAACGTAAAAAGAAAATGAAAAATGTACTTCACGAACCTAGTGTTGATTTTATTTGTCTTCAAGGTGCAATAAAATTATTTTCTCTAAATTAAAATATTTCGCCGGAAAATGCGACCGGGTGAACGTTTACACGCGCTGATCACCGACCCCGCCGATGAATATTTACTACTGTTTGAACACTTAAATAAATGAGCGGCGACATTATATCAGCCTCTGTAGATATATTTTGGACTTAAAAAGTGAAAAAGAGATCTTTATATGCTTGTTAAGACCATAATTTTAGAATAACTGATTATTTACTGCGTCACACTATTTTTAGCGAATTTCCCCTATAGGGAAGAAGCTATTACCGTAGGTCTCATGGTAAGACCTAAGCCCGAGACCATAATAAATTTTTGTTTTGGGGCCCCCAGAAGCAAAAAACACCATCCGTTCGAATTTATATATATATATATATGTGTGTGTGTGTGTGTGTGTGTGTGTGTGTGTGTGTGTGTGTGTGTAATGTCTGTGAGCACGATAGCGGCCATAAAAATGGTCCGATCTTAATGAAATTTGGTACAGACATGTAAAGTGGTAATCCCTCCGACGAATTTGTAAACCAGCCCAATCGGCACACTGTAAGGGGGGGGGGGGTAATGGGGGGTAAACCTCCCCAAAAATGGGTTTTTTGGGTTTTTTACATAGAAAAACAAATATAATCAAATTTTGGTTAGCACCATTGAATTCAGCTCAAAAAAACAAACAATTTAGTATCTTGAATCACTGCTCTATGTCCTTAAGTTACCGAGATATTGAAGGTGGTAAACACAGTACGTTGTCCCAATGTTAACCTTGTGGGGAATTTGTGAAATTCTATATCTCGCTTATTTCTCAACATATCTTGATAAAACTTGGTAAATGGCTTCTTCTAGTTCAGATTTGTTCAGATCCACTAAGTATTGAATTAAAACCACACAGTTTTAATATACCTGTAGCAGCAAACCTGCATACTCATTCCCCATGTTATTCTTATGAAGCTTACCAATACCCCCGTAGCAGCAGACCTGCATACTCAGCGAATTTCAAATGCAAAACAACATATTCCAACGCATCATAGCGAGATTTGTCATATTTTGGTAACCTTCATAAGAATAACATGGGGAATGAGTATGCAGGTTTGCTGCTTCAGGTATGTTAAAACTGGGTAGTTTTAATTCAATATTTAGTAGATCTGAACAAGAAGAAGCTATTTATCAAGTTTTATCAAGATATGCTGAGACATAACCGAGATATAGAATTTTACTCATTTCCCATAAGGTTAACATTGGGACAACGTACTGCGTTTACCACTTTCAATATCTCGGTAACCAATGGACATAGAGCAGTGATTCAAGATATTAAATTGTTTGTTTTTTTGAGCTGAATTCAACGACGCCAACAAAAATTTGATAAATTTTATTTTTCTATGTAAAAAACTCAAAAAACCCATTTGTTGGGGCGGTTTATCCCCCTTTACCCCTCCTTCCGGTGCCGGTGGTCCGATCGGGCTGGTTTACGAACTCATCCAAGGGATTACTCCTTTACATGTCTGTACCAAATTTCATTCCAATCGGACCATTTTTGCGAGCGCTATCGTGCTTACAGACACATATATAGATATATATATATATATATATATATATATATATATATATATATATATATATATATATATAAATTCGAACGAACGGTGTTTTTTGCTTCTGGGGGCCCCAAAACGAAAAGTTATCATGGTCTCGGGCTTAGGTCTTACCATGACACCTACGGTAATAGCTTCTTCCCTATAGGGGAAATTCATGTCAAATCTTGCTATGTTGGATTGAAATATGTTTTGCATTTGAAATTCGCTGAGTATGCAGGTCTGCTGCAACGGGGGTATTTCCGATTATTATTGTGGAGTAATTTTAGTACCTATCTCGACCGCGATGAAATCACCAAATTGTCTTTAGCCTCCTCTTAACCCTTTGCTGTCACACTGTTTAAATCTAATCTAATTTGCGGATTTCGTTGTATTTTCTATCTTAAAAAACTCTCGATCTGAGAACAGGGCTATATACAAGTACAGTACTTTTAGTTTGGCCTTGGGCTGTTAGACTTAAGTCCAGAAACTTTGGGGTAACATTCAACAACTGTGTTAATATAAAAAGGGCACAATTTTTTGCCGGAATTAAAATATAAATTTCAGAAACAAGAACACACGAGAAAATGTAGGTAACTGAACAAGTGATCACAACAAATATCATTTAGCTGTAACTCCTGTGGTAAATAAATAAACTTAAAAATTTTCAGTAATTTAGCGATGATTTTGTTATTAATTTTGGCCCTTCAATGATACACTTAAAGTTGTCCATTCTTAAATATTTTACTATATGATTTTTGTTTTGCTCGATTTCGAGCAACAGGATATCTAGTTCATTAAAATGAAAGACCTATTTTTGTTTAGTTATCATTCCTCTTCATAATGAATATCCATCTCTCCAGAATTCACATTCATAACATCCTCTGAGTTTCACTGATGATTTCCTCTGAGGTTTCACCATAACGTAAAAGTATTATAAAACCGGAAAATATAGAAAAGTTGAGCTTGTATTTGGTACAAACTGCATGAAAATGGGTCCATCTCAGACGTACTGTCCAAAGGATTGGAAAAGTTGGTTTTTTCCCAATGTTAAATCTCCATAAGAGAAGTTTATTTGTAATTTTTTACCCATTTCAATTAAATATTTTCAAATACAAATAAAACCTGCACATATAAGACCTATAACCTTTGTTTATATAACCGGTGTGTAAATGGGTCCAGTAGTATGGTCATGCTCGCTGTCATAAGCTTCAAATTTTGGACCCATGTAAAATCTCCTTAAGAAATGTTTATCTTCCATTTTTGACCCAATTTACATAAATATTTTCAAAATACAAATAAAACCTGCACATATAGGGCCAATAACCTTTCTTCAAATTTTGTACCCATGTTAAATCTCCAGTTTATTTATCATTTTTGACCCAGTTAATAATAGTATATTTTTCATTACTAGGACCTAAAGTGACGCTTTTCGTACAAGGTCAAGTTTTACGACCGAGGCTGTAAGCCGAGGTTGAAAAAATGACCGAATAACGAAAAGCAGCTTTAGGTCCATGTGATGAACTATACTTTTCGTTATATTGCTCAATACAACATGCAAACTACTTAAGAAAACCAAAATGTTACAGCTTTTTTACCTTTAAAGATACCTCCTAATGATGATTCAATCTTGTTCTTGCGGTATTTGAAGCGATCAGCTGATGTTTCATTTGTGTTAGGTTATAGACAAACGGCAATGAACAACAATCGACGTATCGAACGCATACAATAATCGATTGGGGAAATAAGCGAGTTTCACAAATTGATTAAACCGACAACAATGCATGCAACAATGAATTATTGCAATTAAATATAATAACCGATTACCACTCCCGATCCAATCGATAGCTCACCATCGACGCTGACGTACAATAATGATGAATGTTTCGATTATTTGTAATCGAATGAAGATTGTTTGATTATTTACCTCGAATCAAAAGTATCATCAACAATCTTTTTGGTCCTGGGAAAATAATAATCATCAAATCATATGTTAGTACCTGGTGGACCGAGCCTTGCACGGTGTTATTTCATGTTTACCAGTTCATCCAGTTACTATAAAATATTTCAATGTCATAAAATTTATAATATAAACCTTTTTATTGCTCCATTGACTCTTCATCCCACCTGCTGTATTTTCCCTTGATAGCTGTAGATTCCAAACAGCTGTTATGATTACTTAATTTGTTTACACTTTCCTTGTTTATTTTCATTGCTATCACGGCAACCCATAAGGCCAATGTTAAAATTTTACAACTTTAAAATTCGATTAATTACGTTATTAGATTTTCTCTGGCCAAGTTATCTGTATAAAAGACGTTTTAGAGTCATAAATTACTTATTTCCAGACTTTGAAGGAAATCCTCGGAGCCGTTTTTGAGATAATTGTGCAAGCAAGCAAGCATACAAGCATACAAGCACAATAACATCACTCATATAAGAGTATAGGATTATCCAAGGACTAAAAAGAACAACTTTTGAATCCCAACGCACGTGTCAAAAGCCGCTGTTTTTGAAGCAGTATGACGAAAAAATATTTTCAAAATACACATAAAACCTGCACATATAGGGCCGACAACCTTAATTTCGGTATGAACCGCATGACATCGGTCCAGTAGGACAGCCTGGGTCGCTGTTGTTAGTTTTACAAAAGTTTTTTAATGTATGTGACCGTCCACAGGAAAAGGGACCTTAACTTCCATAATTTAAAAATTGAGTTTTTAGTTGCTGTGGATACAGCTTTAAATTACAAACATTTTGGTGAAAAACTTTTAGAGATATGTCAAAAAATGACTGAGTTAAGATTTTCTAAGTTTTTTACTATAAAAACTTGGTTTTCGGGAAATAAAGTAATATTCAAAGTTCAGTAATATTCAATGTTAAGTATCTATGGTAATACTTGCAATAATATCCAAGTTGGGATACCTACTCATGGGTAATTTTTGTCCTGATTTGAAATAAGTTTTCTTTTTTGACCTTTCTTGATTATTTATTTTTTAATTCATATTTTATATATATATATATATATATATATATATATATATATATATATATTATATTTTTAAAATTTGATTTTATATTGATCACAATTTATAAATTTGATACCGTATTTTAGCATGTTTTAGTCAACATATATGTATAAAATATACATTTCCATATTCTGAAAGAACCCAGCTAAAATATGCAATCAAAACCTTAAAATGTGAAATTTTGACCTAAACTACTAAAAAGTGCCATACTGAAAACTTTCCTTGGCAAGATAAGGTCCCTTTTCCTGTGGACGGTCACATATTGTAATATTACAATATATTAAAATATTATATTAATGTTATATTATAATATTAAATATATAACTTTTCCACAAATTATGCCAATATGGGGTCGTCCCGAGTGTTTCCTTCGAGTCAACGGGATACGTCGCTTAAAAAACGGGACTGTCCCATTCAAAACGGGACGTGTGGTCACCTTTCTATCCAATAAATAGGTTGCTGTGGTTGACAGAAAAGCTCTCTGATAGCCTACCTAGGTCAAGACCAGATGGTGTTTGTATGCTTTTGTATTCTTAGGGTCATTTGCCAATAGTGCAAGTTCTTTCGCGAAATACTGTACTGCGTGATTCATATTGTTTTTAAAGCGATTGATAAAAAATAAATACATAGATGTTTACAAAAAAAGCACTTAATAAAAATCAATAAATTAATTTTTATTAAGTGCTTTTATGTAAACATCTATGTATTTATTTTCTATCAATCGCTTTAAACACAATATTTTGAAGGGTTGTTTCTGGAGCCAGCTGCCATTGGTTGTTGGGCTATTAATTAACAATCCTGTCTAAGGAACATGCCAACCTTAGTCAGTAACAAGGCTACAAGATCGCGCCACCATCATCACGATCATCACACTCATCCTTCACTCATATTCAGGGTAACGTCCTCCATGAGGTACCTGTCTTATTAAAGTGATTAAGTGATTAAGTGATTAAGTGATGAATCACGCAGTACAGTATTTCGCGAAACAACTTGCACTGATGGCATACTAACTACTCCAGGATGTTCTTGTTCAACAGTTGGAGCGACCAGTTGGAGCGGTTAGATTTAAATTATATATTTAAAACCATTTATTTATCGACTCCTTAAATAACAAAACGTGTCTTCTTCAAAACATGTGTCAGCGCAGTTACAATTCATCTAATTTATCTGAGAAAACTTAATGCCTGCATAAAACAAGCGGCAAATGCGCTACACCTACTTACTCCTGGCACTGACTGTACTTTTGGACATAATATGACATTGGGACATATGACATTACAGGTTTTAGCGAATTTCCCCTATAGGGAAGAAGCTATTACCGTAGGTCTCATGGTAAGACCTAAGCCCGAGACCATGATAACTTTTTGTTTTGTGGCCCACAGAAGCAAAAAACACCATTCGTTCGAATTTCTATATATATGTGTGTGTCTGTAAGCATGATAGCGCTCGCAAAAATGGTCCGATCGGAATGAAATTTGGCACAGGTGTGTAAAGTAGTAATTATTCGGATGAGTTTGAAAACCAGCCCAATCGGACCTTTGGAAGGGCAGGTTAAGGGGGGGTAAACCCCCCCAAAAAAGGGTTTTTTGGGTTTTTCACATATAAAAATAAAAATAATCCAATTTTGTTTGGCACCATTGAATTCAGCTCGAAAAAACACACAATTTAGTATTTTGAATCATTGCTCTATGTCCATTGGTTATCGAGATAATGAAAGTGGTAAACACAGTACGTTGTCCCTATGTTAACCTTATAGGAAATAAGTAAAATTCTATATCTCGCTTATTTCATGATATATCTTAATAAAACTTGGTTACTGGCTTCATTTAGATGAGATCTAATGCATTTTAATCTAAAATCCCCAATATTTCCATATTTATGACAGCAAACATGCATACTCATTTCCCATGTTATCCTTATGGGGGAAAAAAAATTCTATATCTTCCTTATTTCTAAACGTATCTTGATAAAACTTTATATGTGGCTTCATTTAGTTTAAATATACTGGATTTTGGCCTAAAATACCCTATTTTTACATTTTCATGGCAGCAAACCTGCATACTCATTCTCCATGTTAATCTTAAGGGTAATAAAAAAAGTTTTTAGTTTGCTATTTCTCAAAATATCCTGATAAGAACTGGCATGGGGCTTAATACAGTTAATATCTACTTGATTATGGCTTAAAATATCCAAATCATCAAATTCCTGAGGCAGCAACCCTGCGTACTCTCTTTCCCAATGTTAGCCTTATGAGAGGTAAATAAAATTGGATAACTTTCTTATTCCTCAACATATCTTGATAAAACATGTTATGTGGCTTCATATAGTTTAGATACATTGGATTGTAGCCATTGACTTTGAATCTCTTGAGACATCCCACTCATACGGCGCAGCTGTAGCGATCGGACCTGAGCCAGGATCGGTTGGTTCAGTTAGTTCGTCTGAGCCTCCGCGAGACAGCGTTGCAAGCGCAGCGGACGGTCTTAGTTCATGGCATCGCCACAAGATAGCGCCCTCTACGGCTGTCAGTCCCCCCTTACTCCCCGCCGCCCCGACCGCCGCTTCCGCTGCCGCTGCGCCCGCCGGCGCCGTACACTCATGTTCCTCCCACCACCTTCCACCGTAGAATGTTAATTCTTAGTAGAGCTCCCATTCCGACGAGGACGAGGAGGTGACCCCAAAACAGTTTGTTCATTTAGTGACTTAATGACTAATCCGTAAAAAATAGTTAATTGTTGATTTTTTCTCTGTTTCGGTTAGACAATCTTAAAGTAAATAATTACCTATTCTTTAGTTAACTGTTTGTAGAACGGTTTATTTTTAAAACAACGGGAATAGTTTTGAAACAAATATTTAATACTTGATCTACCTGTTTCGGTTATACAATCTTAAAGTACATAATTATTTTGTAGTAAACTGTTTGTACAACGGTTTGTTTTGAAATGGTAGTTTTTATTATGTTATTTATAATTTGTCCACAACATGAATGATACATAGCTGTTTATAAGTGACTTAGCTGTTTATAAGTGACTGGCCCGTGCCGTCACTTAAAAAAAACCTAATAAAATAGGCTTTATCGAGTTATACGGTCATTTTATCCTTTGTTCTCATATATATAGACAATATTGAGAAGTAAAATTAACAACAATGGCATCACAGTACTATAGGCCTACAGTGTGTAAAAAAGTCCCGAAACGGCTAAATTTTTTTAACAGAATTGGTTTGAAAAGTCAAACTTTGCACATTCACTGCTATGTAAAAAAACTACTTTCTGGGGTATTTACTGACTCTTCGCCCCCGGTGGGGAACGGCCCACAAGGGGTCGGCACAAAATCTTAAATGTAAGCATAGATTGGCATGCACATCGTTTTAAAGTGCTAATCAAACAGAGTTCAATAACGCAAACCGCACTTCAAAAGGTTCATTTTTTACAAAATGCGGCTGATTCGAGTTTTCCACAAAAGCTCATAGGTTTAGGTTTGTTGGGGAGGGGGTTTGGAATAAAAGTATAACTAATCAAATTGCGTATCAAACCTAAGCCTATGTAATTTGTTGAAAACTTAAATCGCCCGATATTTTTCAACCAACAATCCTTTTGAAATATGGTTTGGGGCATTGAATTTTATTTGATTAGACCTATGTGCATATATAGGTCTAATCAAACAAAATATTAAATGTAAGCATGGGTCCGCTTACATTTAAGATTTTGTTCCGACTCCTCGTGGGCCGTCCCCCATTGGAGCTAACATCCTCTTCGGCCTAAAAGATAGCTTCCTTTTAGGAAGCTAAAAGCCTAACTTTTAGCTTCCTAAATGGTAGGTTTTTAGGTCTGCCATTCAATTCCGGAGTTTTGATTCTCCAGACATAGGCTGTGAACAATTTTGTATTCGATATTTAGGCGAATACCTTATAATTCTATTAGATTTCATTTCATTCTATTGATCAGCCGCCATTTTGTAAAGAATGGACCTTTTGAAGTGCGGTTTGAAGCATAAAACTCTACTTGAATAGCCCTTTAAAATTATGTACATATCGACCTGTGCTTACATTTAAGATTTTGTACCGCCTCCTCGTGGGCCGTCCCCCACTGGGGGCCAAGAGTCAGTAAACACATCAGAAAGTAGTTTTTTTTACACAGGAGTGACTGAGCAAGTTTGATTTCTTAAACCGATTTGGTTAAAAAAATATTAAGTCGTTCCGGGACTTGTTTTACACACTGTATGGATGGTATTGGTTTTATTGTCATTGTTTTGACGTACCGTCCTATACAAAGCCGTAGCCAGGAGGTTTTTGGGGGGGGGGGTTTGGGCTCCGCGGTTACAGGAAGTGAAGAAAATAACTTCCTAACCTTTCATTTAAACACAATTTCAACATTTTCTGGGGGATTTTGACCCCCTGTCCCCCCCATTGGCTACGGCCTTGGTCCTATACCCATACCCATGCACTTCGTCGTAAAATTACAATTACGCCATAACAGGACAAAATGGCTGTCGGTAGAGTTCGCCGTGACAACAGGACTACCTAATAACGGGAGTTTCAAACGTAAAACGAGACAATTGGTCATTTTAATATAAAAAGTTGTGTCCCAAAAGTCCTGGGCCAGTTCAAGTAATAGTTCTGAAGAGTATAAAAAGTTATAAAAGTATATAAGTTTGATTGTTTAAAAATATTTCTGTTTAACAGCTCTGAAAAACATAATTTTTGCCCTAGGCTACATGTCTACTGACGTGTAGAGAGTAGACATGTAAAGTAGTATTTTGGGGGGAAAGGGGGGGCCCCAAATTTTCAGACCCAATTGAGGAACTATTCATTGAGAAGTGTGCTTATTAAAATTAACAAAAATCTTTAATATTTCAGTAACATTGTAATAAATCTAATACTTACCTAATATCCATTTCAGAAAAAACCAATGTAGTCTACTGCTGCAGATGTAATAGATCACGTGAAACAAAACAACAATAAAACTACGCCTCACAAAGATCAATGTTTCAGGTATCAATAATCACTCACATCCAACCAATATACCAACGCAACTGTCGACAGTGTTAAGACCGTGGTGTCAATTCCCGCCTTTTTCATCAACACATTTCTTGGGGAGGGGGTGAATTGAAATAGTTTCAAGGCCAAGAGTTCTGGCATGCGCAAGCGATTTTAGCAAGCCGTGGAGGTAAATTTTTTTCACCCGCCACAACTGCTTTGCACTTTGCCATATTGCGCCTCTGGTTCTCAAATGAAATATGAATATATAATATTGCAAAAATGTTGATACAACTACATTCTTACTTACCTCCACTAGACATAATGCATTTTAACTAGCGGCAATTTTTGGGGCCCACGTCGTCCATAAGCCCAATGCTAAAATTAACATTAGTCTTATGGACGGCGTGGGCCCCAAGAATTGGCGCCAGTTATACATAAATTTAAGTTTTCCCAGTTCCGGGTGGGGCGTAACGGCGTAACCCGTTGACTGCTATTTAAAGTAAATCGATACCTGTTTTTTAATTTAGATATCTTTTAAAGCTAGTTATCATCGGCTATTTTAAAAATAGTCACACTGATTGCCAGTGTATTTTATTCTATAAATACAGTTACCCAGCTTATGATTGTAAAGTCAATAAAATTTTATCTACATCGGAACGGTTCTTGCTTGGCTTTATAAACAGGTATAGAGATTACTTGGGGAATTTCATTCAGTTACAAATACAACTAATTGTATTCTTAAACAATAAACAACTGTTATTCTACAAATGTTTGTGGTTGGTGCTGTTCCTTTAATGATGGTTGAGGTGTGTTGATAATAACACCATCAAAGGAAAATGACAAGCTTTATAATTTTTCTAATGATTACCAACATAAATAGGAAATAATGAATAAATTCTTAATCGTTTCCTATTCTTGGGCTCTGTCCTACTATATGAATTCCGAGCGCAAGGCTTGGGATTCAGAGGCGGTGACGGAATCGTAAACAGATACATCGGCGAAGTGTAAGGTGAGCTCGCGGCGCTGGCGCTGCGGGGGAGCGACAGCGGGTTGGGAGAAGAGAGGGGATACGCACGTCAGTTACGTCATGCCACGTGTGCGCGCGCTGCACTGAGGGCGGAGCCGGGCGAGCTTCAAGCCATGGCCGCTAGGAGCGACACTGTATGGGAGGCTTTACCCGACTAGTTCGGCTGAAATCCGCTACGCTTGTTGACGACAGATTTTTGCACAGAATGAGATGTCTCAAGAGATTCAAAGTCAATGATTGTAGCCCATGATACCTGATTTTCAAATTTCTGTGGCAGTAAACCTGCATTTTTAGCGAATTTCCCCTATAGGGAAGAAGCTGTTACCATAGGTCTCATGGCAAGACCTAAGCCCGAGACCATCATAACTTTTCTTTTTTAGGTCCCCAGATGCCAAAAACACCATTCATTCATTTTCATAAATATATATATGTGTGTCTTTAAGCACGATAACTCGCGTAAAAATGGTCCGATCTTAATGAAATTTGGCATGGATGTGTAAAGTAGTAATTATTCGGACGAGTTCGTAAACCAGCCCGATCGGACTACCGGAAGGGGTGGTAAAGGGGGGTAAATCCCTCCAAAAATGGGTTTTTTGAGTTTTTTACATAGAAAAATAAAAATAATCAAATTTTCGTTAGCACCATTGAATTCAGCTCAAAAAAACAAACAATTTAGTATTTTGAATCACTGCTCTATGTCCATTGGTTACCGAGATATTGCAAGTGGTAAACACAGTACGTTGTCCCAATGTTAACTTTATGGGAAATAAGTAAAATTATATATCTCGCTTATTTCTCAAAATATCTTGATAAAACTTGGTATATGGCTTCTTCTAGTTAAAATCTACTAAATATTGAATTAAAACCACCCAGTTTTAACATACCCATAGCAGCAAACCTGCATACTCATTTCCCATGTTATTCTTATGGAGCTTAAAAAAACATGTCAAATCTCGCTATGTTGGATTGAAATATGTTGTTTTGCATTTGAAATTCGCTAAGTATGCAGGTCTGCTGCAACGGGGGTGTTCCATACTATTCTTATGGAGAATAATTTATTTTTGAATAGCAATTGTGGGCATTAGACAAGTCACAGGATGAGTGAAAAGGGCTCAAATTAAATGTTTTAATGTCAGGGACTCAGGAAAAGTACTGTAACTTCTTAAAATTTGCTAGAAAACAAAAAATAACATAAAATAACTGCCATTTAAGTAGCATTGGGATCTAAAACTTCTGCTTTGTGTACATTAAAACATGTGAGCTAATGTTTGATTCAAAGCTATATGGTGGATACAGACACATATGGCTTATTTAAGGGCCAGATAACTAAATATGTCAAATAAATATACTATAGCGAATACAGATTTTTACTGATGATGTTTATGAACTTTTTTACTCAAACTTAAACAGCTGGTCATTTCTCCACATGATTAAATTGGAAAAGCCAGCTGTTTTGAAGTTTTGAACATTGCATTTTTGTGCCAAGTATAGGTTATTATTTTTATAGCCTTTTGCTCCTAGAAGCCACTAGGAGAGTATTTTTTGCACACATTCTTTTGAATTTATATTGATTTTACTCGATGCGAGACTCCATTTAAATTATTTATTTATGCACTTGAAATTCGCTGAGTATGCAGGACTGCTGCAACGGGGGTATTTATTAAATAAAATGTGTTGGGACATCTGAGATTGGGACAAATGAAACTCTTGATATTTAATATTTATTGTAACTTATTTTGGGACAAATGAAGTTTGGGTCATATGAAAATTTAAAAAAAATACGTTTTTTTAAACAGTTTGGTACAAATGAAAGGGTACGTTGCATATGTCCCAATTTCATATGTCCCAAACTGTGAAAATATTAACATTTTCATTTGTCCCACGTTTCATTTTTCCCAAAATTCTTATAACATAAGAATTGTCATATGTCCCAATTTCATTTGTCCCAAAATTACTCTTCAGTTGTAATTTTCATCTGTCCCAAAATCATATGTCCCAAATTATTTTAATAATAAAATTTGTCAGATGTCCCAATTTTATTTGTCCCAAACTGTTTAAAAAACATAACATTTTTTAAATTTTCCTTTGTCCCAAACTTCATTTGTCCCAAAATAAGTTACAATAAATATTAAATATCAAGAGTATCATTTGTCCCAATCTCAGATGTCCCAACACATTTTATTTAATATAAACCTGTATTGTCATATGTCCCAATGTCATATGTCCCAAAGTACAGTCAGTGCCAGGAGTTCGTAGGTGTAGCGCGTTTGCCGCTTGTTTTTTGCAGGCATTAAGTTTTCTCAGATAATAGTAGTAGATGAATTGTAACTGTGCTGACACGTTTTGAAGAAGACACGTTTTGTTATTTAAGAAGACGACAAATGAATGGTTTTAAATATATAATTTAAATCCAATCGCTAAAACTGTAGAACAAGAACATCCTGGAATAGTTAAGAATACATGTGTATACAAACACCATCTGGTCTTGGCCTAGGTAGGCTATCTACAGAGTGCTTTTCTGTCAACCACGGCCACCTATTTATTGGATAGTAAGGTGACCACACTTCCCGTTTTGAATGGGACAGTCCCGTTTTTTAGCGACGTGTCCCGTTGACTCGAAAACGCTAGACGACCCCATATTGGCATAATTTGTGGGAAAGTTATATACTAAAAAACTTTTGTAAAACTAATGACAGCGACCCTGGCCGTTCTACTGGACTGATGTAAATGCGGGTTGTACCTAAATTAACACGTAGACTACGACTACCGGCCGTCACAGTGCCGGGTACATGGTGCTGCTTTAGCTGTGGGAGGGAACGTGTTAAGGTTATCGGCCCTATATGTGCAGGTTTTATGTGTATTTTGAACATATTTTTTCGTCATACTGCTTCAAAAACAGCTGCTTTTGACACCTGTGTTGGGATTCAAAAGTTGTTCTTTTTAGTCCTTGGATAATAACATATGATTTGATGATCATTATTTTGCTAGGACCAAAAGGATCATTGTTGATGATACTTTTGATTCGAGGTTAATAATTGAACAATCTTCATTCGATTACAAATAATCTAAACATTCATCGTTATTGTACATCAGCGTCGATGGTGAGCTATCGATTGGATCGGGAGTGGTTATAAGTTATTATATTTAATTGCAATAATTCATTGTTGCATTTTTGAATTTTTGTCGGTTTAATCAATTTGTGAAACTCGCTTATTTCACCAATCGATTATTGCATCCGTTTGATAAAATGTATCTCAATGTACGTAAAATGTGAACATTACGAACCGATTGAGTACATTGACTTTGCCTGTAAAGTCAATTACAACACAGGCTCATCGTGTTGTGTTTGGGTTCGACTTTGTCAGGCCCATACATAGGCCTGATTTGGTTCCAAAAATCCCTTATTAAATGGGATTTTTTTCAAAGAGGTGGCCATATTCATATAGCGCATAAGTAATAGCTGTAGATTATAACCAATTATAATTTGTACAATATACATTGCCAATTTACTGGGACTTCGCGGTAAAAATAGACTGTTTTAACATGTCCATCAAGAAATGAGCTAAGCAATAACAGAAGAACAGTTCAGTAATATTTTAGGTGATTTAAGTCAACAGCAAAGTGAACTGGAGTGGAGTATTATAATGATACACTACAACTGTTAATGAATTAATCAAAATCAAACATAGAAGACAAAAATATCAACTGAAAAGTTTGAAATAATTTCTTTTTGGTAAAAAACCCGACTTTAAATGCTCTAAAATGGATGAAATAATTTTTAAGTCAAATTTTGTAATATCCAAACTCACGTATTTCAAGTCGGCGCGGCTATATATTAGCTCGAATAGCTCGAAGTTTTAGTAACGTTTGAATTACGTATTTATAAAAATAGAGTAATTTATTGTATGGTCATGCCCTATACATTTTTAGAGCGTTTAAAGTATGTTTTTTTAGCAAAAAGAAATCGTCAACAGCTGATGTCGTGGAGTGCTGTTGCTGTTATCAATGGGACGTGACGGTGATAAGGGAGATAGTGCTGCTCTCTGTATAAAAATAGGAATCTGGGCGAACTACTGCTTGTTTAGACGCATTCTGTCTCAACACATACACGGCTAACCGTGTATCAATAAGTGTAACATTGATTTGATCTCTGTCACAGACGAATACTTCATCTGTGTCTCTGTTAAATACGCACCTATATGAGGACATTTTAAATCAAGTTCCAGAAACATAAGATTTATTTCTCCTTTTTCAAGGTGTTAAATGACTGGGCTAAAGTATAACATATTAGCAATGTTCGTTTACGTGCTTTCATCTGGCAAAAATTTATAAGCCAGAGAAAACATAATTATGTTCACTAAAGTAGAGCGGACTGAATAGGGCGGGCGGCAAAAACTGTAAACTCATCTAAACTCATCAAATTGTCTGCTAAACCTCAGCTGAAATTACTAAATAAAGTGTTTTTGTTGAACTGTCAAAACTATGTTTACGTTTTTCACAGCCTTCTACATGTACATTTGTACATCACGGCACCGGACCAGAATTGTACCGCGTTGTGAGTATAAGGAGTATAAGGACCGAATAAGTTAGTGATGCCAAGTGCCAAACAAAACAAAACTAAAGAAATATTTCTCCGAATAATATCCACTGACTGACTGAAAGGTAGCCCTGGAAGATTTTTTTCTTAATAAATTTTTCAACTGCCCGCTGCAGTGATGGAGTTCCGGGATTTATACAGAAAAATATAAATCCCGCGGGGCCGGGGCCTCTCAGGGGCCCCCTGGGAGCCGTGGGCCTGGGGCAAACTGTCCCCGTAGCCCCCCCCCCCCCCCCCGCTCGTGGCGGCTCTGCATGGACGTGTGAATAAAGATAGGATTGGCTCTTGCCCACGGTAACTAGAAACTTGCTATAACTTGCCTATCTCGTCGACCTCTCGGTCAATATTAATTATTTTGCCTTCATTAACTCTAAATAAATATGCCACACAATAAAACACACGTTGTTACTCTGGTGAAGAGACGATAATAAATTATTACTCTCCCAACGAGAACTACAAACAGTGGTTGTAAATAATCTAATTTAATGTAAAAAGGTAGACAAGAAATAAGAAATACGAAAGTTAAGATAAGAATTATTTTAATTGTCTGCTTCTAAGAACTGGCCTGGGAACGCAGCTGAAAATATAGCAGGCGTCTCTTCAGCTTCAATTGCGATAATACTTAAACACTTTACTCTTTTCTATACTGTAAGTAATTTCTTGTACCTTCTCTTTGATAATCTAAGAAAACCCCCGTTGCAGCTGACCTGTATACTCAGCGAATTTTAAATGTAAAAAAAACATACTTTAATACAACATAATGCGATTTCACATGTTTTTCTTAGTTCCATAAGAATAACATGGAGAATGAGTATGCAGGTTTGCTGCAACAGGTCCATTGAAACTGGGTGGTTTTAATTCAATGTTTAGTAGATCAGAACTAGGAGAAACCATACATCAAGTTTTATCAAGATATGTCAAAAATAAGGAAGATATAGCATTTATTTTATTTCCCATAAGGATAACATGGGGAATGAGTATGCAGGTTTGCTGCCACATAAATGGAAATTTTGGGGGTTTTAGACTAAAATACGTTATATCTCATCTAGATGAAGCCACAAACCAAGTTTTATTAAGATATATTCAGTAATAAGCGAGATATATGATTTTACTTATTCCCCATAAGGTTAACATAGGGACAGGGACAACGTACTGTGTTTACCACTTTCAATATCTCGGTAACCAATGGTCATGGAGCAATCATTCAAAATACTTAATTGTTTGTTTTTTTCGAGCTAAATTTAATGGTGCTGGCCAAAATTTGATTAATTTTTTTGTTATATGTGAAAAACTCAAAAAACCTATTTTTGGCGGGGTTTATCCCCCTTTACCCCTCCTCCCAGTGGTCCAATCGGGCTGGTTTACGAACTCGTCCAATTGATTACCACTTTACATGTCTGTACCAAATTTCATTATGATCAGACCATATTTACGGCCGCTATCGTGCTGACAGACACACACATATATGTGAATATAAATTCACAAACGTGCAGGGTAAGGCGGCCACTTGTATATAACCCAGGAGAGGCGGCCAGGGGGACCCCCCATATATATTCTTAAACTATATCCTCTATGGAGATTTTTTTGTTGGACACGTTTCTTTTAATGTTTCCGCACCTATATATATCAGTTTGAAACTTCTTCTTCAACAATTAAAAAACACTTATATACGTCTCAGAGCCCTAAAAGGCGGCCAGGATGTATTGCAGGGTTAGGAGGTCTGTGTATATATATACGTCTCAGAGCCCTAAAAGGCGGCCAGGAAATTTTACCGTAATTCTCACCCTTGTGCATTTTTCATACACTTAAGTGTCTAAGACTGCCGTAGGTTGGAAATGAGGAACGCCCCAAAGCAATTAATCAATTTATATGTCTAAATGTATGTTTTTGCACTTTTCCAGTCGAATGGGCTCATTTTTAGACTTAAAATATGTTTAGTTTAGCCCCTATGCGCAAAAAGTCGGAAAAACTAAAGATATTCTTACTCTTACTTAATTTTAATGCTATATAAAATATTACCGTCTCAAAAAATTTAAAAAAATGCGGGGAACAATTTTAGTCCAGAGACATTTTACCGTAATTCTTACCCTTGTGCACTTTTCATGCACTTACGTGTCTAAGACCGTCGTGGGTTGGAAATGAGGAACGCCCCAAAGCAATTAATCAATTTATATGTCTAAATGTATGTTTTTGCACTTTTCCAGTCAAATGGGCTCATTTTTAGACTTAAAATATATTTTGTTTAGCCCCTATGCACAAAAAGTCGGAAAAACTAAAGATATTCTTACTCTTACTTAATTTTAATGCTATATAAAATATTACCGTCTCAAAAAATTTAAAAAAATGCGGGGAACAATTTTAGTCCAGAGACATTTTACCGTAATTCTTACCCTTGTGCACTTTTCATGCACTTAAGTGTCTCAGACCGTCGTGGGTTGGAAATGAGGAACGCCCCATAGCAGTTAATCAATTTATATGTCTAAATGCTGCTTTAAGCCAGCTTTTAACCCGGTGTATTTTTTTTCTATTTACTCTATTATCTTTGTATGAAATAACTTGATAACTTATATCTAAATACCTTACGTTTATATTGTCTTATTTCAACCATTTGCATCACCTATTTCCTCGTCAAATTTTAATTAAAGCATATTTAGCTTTTTTTAACGTGCTTGTGTCAAAATGGTCAGAGTCTATTGATATTGTAACACTATTCCTGCAAAATCTTCAATTCGTGTCTTCGCCTTTTAAAAATAATTGATTAAAATCTTTTACTAAGGCAAATCTTATATATATTATAACATTATTTGTCGTTTATTATCGTCGTATCATATTATATGTGAAGTTACTCCGTGTTTCAGTATCACCCAAGACCAACCTCGAGTTCTACCGGGTTAAATGCAAATACCCGGTGCATTTTAAACAAACTGTTTAATTTTTTGGGCATCAAAACGTTTTATTTAATAACGACCGTAAATAATATAAGAAAATGGTTTTCCTGTAAGTCGCCTTCTCGCTTTTTAGAGATAAAATTTAATTAGCTTCGGTAAAATCTTTTCTGGCCATTCACACAATGAAAACCACCGATAAATTTATTTATGCATCGATGAAGGAAACTTCTTAAATAGTTCCCTGCTCTTCAGGAAAATATCATCAAATATGCACGAACATTTGATGTTGCATTTATAGCTACTGTGAAAAGTTTAAAACTCGGTATCGGTGTAGGTCGACGAGTGTATAAAATTTATCAAAATCTATTCCTCCCTTTGAGAAATAATCAGTGAAATCCTAAATGTCGGCTTAAGCTCCCAGTTTGATAGCTTTTTCACAGCAATTTTATACGATCACAACTACACGAATGAGTTTTGTGATTCCATGCTACCGAGGAAATCACTATCGCAAATGTTGGTGAAATCTACTGTCCTAATGATGTTAACCTTTACTTTTAACCTCCTGTTGGTGTTAGCTTCAGTTTCTTGCCTCATCTTGTATTCCCTCGCCACTTTTTTCGCCCGATTCCAGATTTAATCTAGTGTTCATATTGCTTTCTAGAACCCTGGGGACAATCATAGATTCCTCAGTTGTATTCTAACTAAACATTTCCACTCAGTCTGCAGTTTGTTCGTGTCCGTTTACTTGAGAGAATAACGGGATTTTTTTGGTTTATATTGGGTTTTGTAACATTATAAAACAAACCCATAATCTGTAGTCCTCGAGTTGGAATCTTCAAGCTTCATTTCTGTGATCTGTCCCGGTTCTTGGAGCGAATATTGTGTCTTGGCACTCTAGTTTCAAATACCATATTTACACTCCTGTCGTGGTCTTCAACATCCACAACTTTGAGCCTGTATATTCACAAATCACTCTGACATTAATAAATAGCTCCCTCAGCTGAATTCGAATTTAAATCATTGAAAAGAATTCCGACGCTACATACGTTCAGATTCCTCATAGCTAGTCGAGATTGCTTCCACATCGTCTTTTATGTAAACTGTAAGATTACTTACGAGGTTATCATATTGTACGGTTTACATCCGACAACAGCAAACTTGGTAGGATGCAGTGGCGGATCCAGAGCATGAGTTCGGGGGGGGGGGGGGGCAAGCAGGATTGCGCGGGTAACATCTGGGGGGGTCCGGGCCCTCCCCCGGAAAATTGGCGAAAATTTGAACTGAAAATTCGTGTTTTTAGGCAATCTAGAGACAGAAACATGCTAAATTTTCAATTTAAATTAATTCATTTTCATTCAATTTCAGTTTTTTATTGGATTAGTTTATATACCGTATACTTGTTTAGGTAATTAGGGAAAAAGTCTTGTTTAGAGGTTCAAGCCTTAAAGTTATTATTTACAATATTTCTCCAGAAAACTTAAATTAAAAAAAAAACAATAAGTCCTAAGTCGAGCCTTCTTTTTCCAGTTTTTCCTCCCTTGGCATAACGCTCGATTATATTATCAACATTCACCTCAATATCACAATGTATGTATAAATACCCCCGTCGCAGCAAACCTGCGTATTCAGCGAATTTCTAAAGAATTAATTTTTATATGGGAGCTTATTTAATTATGTACAGGAATATTTTTCAAACATTTTATGTAATTAATGCAAAAAGTATATTACATATCAATTCAAGAGCTTTAGATATAGGCTAAGGGAAATGATCATGGGAATCACATCGGTATCCATTCCAGCAATATTCTTTTTGTTATTTTTATAATTATGTCTAATATTTTTTTATAAGTGTATCCTTGTTATAGTATAAAAATGTAAGCAAACATACAATCAATTATTTAAAATCAGTCAAAATAAAAACAAAAAAATAGTCACATGAAATAATTGAATTCAAACATATGATTTATCTTAAAATTTAAATAAACTTGTTGCAGCAAACTTGCATGCTCAGTTAATTTCTAAAGAATTTATTTTTTATATGTGGGCATAATCTACATAAGTTAGGGAAGTTGTTGTTTTGAATATTTTGTGTAAATATTAATCTAAATTAAGTAAATTTTATCATTCATGATCTTATTTCTCAATAATTATATTCTGATAATTTTTAATAAATTTACTTGTTATAGTATATAAATGTCAGTAAACATATTATCAATCTATTCAGATCCAAGAAATAAAAACAAATCAAACCATCACATGAACAAATTAAATTCAATCATATGGTTGGTTTTATTATTTTTTTAAATCCCATTTTAGGGAAATTGAATGAAAAATTTGGGTATTTCATACCAGAATTTGGACAGTTTATGTCCCTTCAGGGAAAAACAAAAGACAATGTACTGCATTTTGCAGATCCGATATCTCAGTAACCGATTGATGTAGAGTAATAATTCAAAATGCTATATTGTTATTTTTTTTAAGCTGAATTCAATTCTGACCATTAAATTTACATCAAATTAATAGAAATATGTTAAATCTTGAAAATAAATTTTATTTAGTCAAAAAAACCGCCTTAGAGTGTACCGATCTTGCTGGTTTTCGAACTTAAAGTCATGAATATCGCTATAAATGTTTGTTCCAAATTTCATCAAGATCGGACTTTTTTTACGAGAGTTATCGTGCCTACGGACACATATATATATACATATATACCTAAATGAACGAACGTTGTTTTTGGGCTCTAGGGACCTCAAAACGAAAAAATAACATGGTCCCGGGCCTAAGTCTCACCATGCCGCCTACGGTAATAGCTACTTCCCTATAGGGGGAAATTCGCTAAAAACATAATCCGTTCTACCGCTCTTCAACCATTCTTGTCCGTTGCCACGATTTAACTAGCTTTACATTTGCCTTTTATCAGTGATCGGCAAATACGCGCGATCGTTTTTCACAAGTCAATAAAAAACACATTTTTCGAAAAATAAATTAAAAGTGCAGCAATCTGTGATTTACCAGTAGAATTTTTTAAAAGCATTACCATATTTACAATTGTCAACACAGTAAACTGAGCTTTGTAAAACTTCGATGTATAGAGTCACTGTTCCAAAACTTTAGCTCTTTTTTCTACTTTAGTGAAGCTCTTTTTTAAAATTCTGAGGCGTATTGACAAATCTACTTAAATATTCCTTTTATTTGACACATCAAACGTTCAAATCCGTCCAGCCGTTGATGAGTATTGACTGAGATAAGAAAACCACTTGCAAATTAATGTATGGATTAATAATTAAATAAATAAAGTAAATAAAATTATTTAACATTGTTTGAATAAGTATAAGCAATAACAATATATAAATTAATGATAAAATTGATACAATGAAACATCATTAGTTAGTTTTCAACATAACAGTGGTTTTATCATACACAAATTAATAGCTGAAGTGTTAAATTAATATTTTAAACTAAAACTATTAAGGGTCTAACATCTTTCAGTATTAGACAAGTGCCTGCATAAAACTGACGGCAAACTTGCTACACCCACTCACTCCTGGCACAGACTGTACTTTGGGACATATGAAACTGGGACATTTGCTATGCAGGTCGTTATTAAAAAAATTATATTTGGGACATCTGAAATTGAGACAAATGAAACTTTTGTTATTTCATATTTGTTGTAGCTAATATTGGGACTAATGAAGTTTGGGACATATGAAATTTTAAAAATTTAGTGTTATTTTAGAGAGTTTGGGACTTATGAAATTGGGACATTAGACAAATTTTATTATTGAAATAATTTGGGACATATGAATTTGGGACAAATGCATTTTTTTATACCTTCTATATTTTGTAAGATTTTTGGGACAAATGAAATTGGGACACGTGAAAATATTGTAATTGGGACAACTGAAATTGGGACAAGTGAAAATGTCAATATTATCATAGTTTGGGACAAATGAAATTGGGACATTTGGCATGCTCCCAAATGAAATTGGGACATTTGACAAATTTTACTATTGAAATAATTTAGGACATATAATTTTGGGACTGATGAAAATTACAACTGAAGAATAATTTGGGACAAATGAAATTGGGACATAAGACAATTCTGATGTTATAAGAATTTAGGGACAAATGAATCGTGGGACAAATGAAAATGTTAATATTTTCATAGTTTGGGACATATGATATTGGGACATTTGCAACGTACCCATAAATTTTGAAACCGTAGAAATTTATACACTTTATTAAATGTGATGATTTAAAATCTAGTACAAGGTAACCGAGCTTTGCTCGGATAAAACGAAAACAACCTGAATATATTAATCTGTTCTGGGTAAAAATGTCCAAAATGAAGACGTAACGTAGCTGGGTATTTTGAAAAGCTATAGGATTGAAACCAGATTTTTCGCAGGCTTGTGGCCCGGCTCCAATGGATTCCTCATGGCCAAAAATCTTGTGACAAATAAAAAAAATTTAAAAATCCTTGGATAGAAAACATTTTGCCCTCTCACTTGCTGTTGTCTTGTTTAGTTTGAATAATAAAAAAATAGCTAACCATGTTAAGAAAAAAATATTCCTGGTTTCTGGTTACAAAAGCGACCATTTTTATGCAAGTGAAAATTTTAAAGAAAAAAATACTTCCTGAGGCTGGGGTTAAGGGCAATAAACCAAGGCAATTGGGCAAGCACCACGCAATGGCCAAATTTTGAATTTTGTGTTAGGAATGAACTATATTTCTAAAATAAATATCGTATGAAAGTTTGAAATTTTTTTATGTTTAATTTTAATTGAATTGTTTCTAACATTAACGTTAAATAAATAATAAATCGATTACATTAGGCAAACATTTTGGCAGTCGTAAGATAAAGATAAATGCTACTGCTGTCCACTCAGACAATTCAATCAAGTCACCAGATTAGGGTTTTTATCAGTACCCAGGGGTCCTGATAAGGTTGAGTCCTCCGATTGTTATTAGTTACAGTGATAGAGCAGAAGGTGTGAGTGATTCTTTGTTTGAAATTTGTTGAAACGTCTTTGTTAAACCTTTGAGAAACTTGTTTTTTACTAATCAGTGATGGCAAATATCCAAAATAATCCAAATCAAAATGTGTGAGTGATTTCTTTTATGGTTGAAGGAAGTTCTGAAAAAAAATTGTCTACCAGCATAACAAGGTTTAGTTTCAAAAAGTGTTAAACTATGTTGAGCAGATGGATTAATGCTGTGATTTCTAGTATTGTAATTGTGATTCTGAGCCTGAATCAACTTTTGTTCTTTTACATACATAATTATTTCAAAACACTAAGATATTTTTTAAGTCCAAACATGAATAAACTAACAATATTTAATCAAAATATGCGAAGTATGCGCAAGAACTTTGAAAAATTAAAAAATGTGCTTGAAAATATGGAAAAGCCTGATGTGCTAGTATTAACAGAAATTTGGATCTATTCACATGAGGCAAATAATTACCGGTATACAATTAAAGGCTATAAGCGATTCTTTTTGTGTAATGATCATTACGGGAGTGGTGGAGTAGCCATATTTGTGCGAGATCGTTACCACAAGTATTCTGTACAAAAATTTCCAAATATATTATCAGCTGATTGCCTTTTGATAAATTTAGAAGTCCAGTCAGTTAGGTTATCTATTTTAGCGATTTATAGAATAAATTACTCTAAAGTGAAAAAATTACACTCACCACAAAACAAGAATGGTCCAAATTTTTTCAATGATCTGTCTAACTTGTTAGACAATATTGAAAAAAATGCAGAAATTTCAGGGAATAATTTAATTGTCACAGGCGATTTAAATTATGACATTTTAAAAAAAGATGACTCAGATTCAAAAAAAATATTTAAAAATCATGGAAACGTTCCATTTGAAATCTCTTGTGAATGTACCAACTAGAGTTCAAGAACGAAGGAGGAGAGGAGAGGGTGGAACAAACATGCCTCGTGCCTCGTACGTCGTGGAAACATGCCTCGATCATGTGTTTATGTGATTAAGCACAATGAAAACACTCATGTCTCTGTCTCAGCCAGACATTGAAGTGTTCTGATCATCACCTTGTAAAATGCTGCCTTTCTTTTCGTAAAGTGAAAATATTAATCCTTGCCGATTCCCAAGGACGTGATATGGCAAGGCATTTAAATGAGGTAATGAATAAGGATTACAAAAACATAAAACAATATTTTGAAGCTTTAGGTTTTGTGTATCGAGGAGGTTATACTAAGACGATCTTAAACGAGGAAAATATAACTAACAAATTGGAAAAACAGGAAGATATCCTCGTAATAATGTGTGGGACTGATGATATAGCTTTTACTGTTAATCGCGAAGAAGTTTTGAATAGTATCAAAGATACTCTTCAAAAACTCAAAGGAAGAAATATTCTGCTGGTCGATCTTCCAATCAGGTATGACTTGGAAGAATCGTCAGTGGTGAACAGAGAAGTCAAAATGACCAATAAATCCTTAAAAGAAATCAGTGACTGGTATGCCAATGTAACGTTGGTGGAAGCAAGCAAAGCTGATAGAAATTTTCATACGAGACATGGAGAGGAACTAAACTTTATAGGAAAGAGATGGCTTGCAAAGTTGTTATGTGAAGAAATCGACAAAATTAGTGTAAGTAGACAAGTGCAACCTCAGCATGCAACCGCAAATTTTACCCATGCTAAAACTCAGATAGTGGGGTGGGTGTGATGACAGAGTACTGGTAATCCGTTGTCCTCGCAGGAAGGCGCCACCTTGTTGGCTGGTAGCACTCAAGAGGGTTAACAAGGAATGTCCTCTTGCAGCTAGTTGAAGTATTAATGTGTTTACCCTTGAGGACCCACGGTTGATCATTTAGGCCTTACCAAATTTTCTTAAGTCTAAACCTAGTTTGATGATTTGCTAAATCCGAAAATTTTTTATATGAATTCAGAAGCAACCAAGTGACCAGGTTTAGCTTATTATTAGCCAGAAGGGCAAAGCACGTGACCAAATTCCTTACACATCATAACAAATAACAGGTCATCAATTAAATACGCAGCAGTTATGGTACCATTTAAATTTTTAATAATAATTCCAAAACAACAATTAAATATTTGGCTAGTTCAGTCTCAAAATATACTAAGCAATGAGAGCCTTTATCACATGGCACTTAGGCCTAGCAAAAATGGGCCAAATCGCCTGAAATCAGTGCAAATTTGGGTCCACTAGACCGTAAAACTGATTGAGAATAAATACAAGAAAATATTGGGTGGCCACCCAAAATAGTACAAATTATTAGGCCTACATAACTAAACCTTAACATTAACAAAACATTTCATTGAACACAGAATAACAATAGAATAAATTAATAGCCAAGAGTACTGCTGGGCGGTTAAGTTTATTATTGTGAAAATCACTGAATTTAGAAAAGAAAAGAAAAATGTGAGGTTGGGTGACTTATCGGTACAGCACAGAGTCCCAGTGAAAGGTCCGAAGTCCGGTGGGCTGGTCCATGACTCGAAGACTAGAAGTTCAGGAGATCCAGAAATCCAGGAGTCTCGAAGTTCGAAAGTATAACGGTCAGCCAATCCAGGTCCAGAGGCCCAAGGTAGAAGAGAAGCAGAGTAGAGAGGGTAGCAAGAGGGGCTGCTGCGATGATACCAGGTGGTGGGGGTAGGCCAGGCGGCGTGTCAGGACGGCAGCGACAAATTGGCAGGCATCTCCCTAAAACAGGACCCCACGAATAGTACAAGTCCAGCCAGTAAATAACAACACATTTTCAAATAACAATTTGGCTGTTCACAAAAGTTCACTGTGTAGAGACACTTTCATTATCTGATTTGTAGTATCAGTCCAGTATAGAATGTCCACTGCACTTTAGTTTCTCACCCAACTGTCTTTGTACCGCCAGCAGTAGCTATTGGCAGTTTGTTAAGAAAGTAATTGGCAGTTTGTAAAGGCTCACTCCAGTATAACTAATATATTTCCAAGGACACATAAATATATATATTATATACATTAAAGGCAGTGATATCATTTACTATTATTTAGGCCTTCATCTGAATACAAAACAATATCATCATACTGTCGTTGCGGTTATTCGACATCCACAAACCTAACCTAACAGGTACGCTTCCCAGAATGAATTACTTTTAACATGGGCCTAATAAGTGTTGCACAGTCATATAATACAGTGTGACATGACAGAACATTTATCTGTCCAGAAAATACAGTAGCACAGTAGGCTACAATAAACCAAATTTACAGGTTATGGTCTAGCCCTCAAATCATGAAATCATATTAATTAGCTAGGCCCTAGTGGCTCGTTTCCAGGTGCTTGTAGCACTTACAAATAACGTTAGCTCGCTGAAATTGGTATTCAGTCCATGCCTAATAACTCATTTAACATTATACATTAGGCTATAAATATATATCAAACATCATACATTACCTACATTCACCACATACAGTAGGCCTGTATATACAACAAAATTGCACTTAACAAACACAACACAGTATAATAAGACAAGATTGAATTTAACATTTAACACAATTACAAAGTTACTGACAGAATATCATTACCAGCCTACATTTCCTCTGATAAAAGGTTTTATTAACCTGTTTTGATTTTTAACTTTCAACCAGGCCTAGCCCGGCAACAAGTGGTTACTATAGTGTCTGAGAGGGCTAGCCTTGACAAAACCTTTACAGCAAAATTGACATTCAATTTAATGCTGCTCATTACACATTATTCAATCCCATATGAGTTAAACTGAACTCAAAATGAGTTGAAGGACTTGCAGTCAACGCTATCAAGGTTGGACCCTAGCCAGGCCTGAATGACCGATTTGTGGGATTTTTATAATAAATCAGCAATTTGGAAAATAGTTCAATTGACTACTTGACTGCATAATGGAAGCACAGTATAACCTTATAATTCTTACCTCAAGGGTTTAAATTACTGCCAAAACTGAAGCTGTAGCCGTCTTCGATCCTGAAGTCACCTTTCCTTTGGGGCTGCAGGGGCTAAAAGAAGTTGTCCGAGCACGATTTTCGGTTTTTTTAAACTTTCAAAACTTTTCATGTTAAGCTTTTAAATCTTCATTTTTCCACCAATAGAAAATTGACATACAGACACCGCAAACGCAGACATTAGGCAGTGTCAGTTCCATCGAAGGTTCTAGACTCGAGGCATAATTTCGTCGACACAGGCAAAAATATGTACTATATAACATGATAATTTTTCATCAGTGAATTGAGGACCAGTCTTGGGCGCGCACCAACACTGGTGTTGTAAAATAATTCGGGTGACCAGGCCGAATCTATCTCCAAATGGGCAACTGGTGAAAATATCACATTAAACACCCCCCTTCCTGAAGAAAATGTCCCACATTTTCTAACTGGTTCAGGTAAATTATTCCACATAGGGTTTCAGGTCGGAAACATGCCAAGTACCGATAATCTTACCATCTCCATCAGCCAACTTATAAACATTGGGAGATATTTTCTCGGCTATCTTGTAAGGACCCACAAATCTAGGTGTTAGTTTACTAGAGTAGAATCTTGCAGCATCTGACTGGGTAAAATGTCGTTTCAACACAAGGTCATTAACCTTAAACTGTAGTTCTCGCCTCCTGAGATTGTAGCGTTGGGCATTCTTCTCATGGCCTTTATCAAGCTGCTTTTTTACAAATGTATACATATTCTGTAAACACTTTATTTTCTCTGCGTGTTCCTTCACCTCTTGAAGTTCTTCCAACTCATCCTGACTCTGAAGGAGTTTGAATCCGTCTCCTGACGCTGATAATTCCCTTCCAAAGTTGAGGTAAGCGGGAGAATAGCCAGTGGTTTCGTTAACAGCAGTACGAAGTGCAAAAGCCAGTTGGGGAATGTGAACATCCCATTGACGATGATCTTCTTTCACATAGGCCCTTAACATACTCAGGATTGTCTTGTTGGTTCTTTCCGTCGGATTCGATTGGGCGTGCCGGCTGGCGTTAAATAATATTTTCACCTTATATTCCTCTGCCAATTTTTTCATAGGTTTTCCTATAAACTCAGATCCATTATCACACACAATGTAGCGAGGTGCTCCAAACATTAATATAACATTCTCTTCAACATGGTGAGCAACATTCTTAGCGGTCGCAGCCCGTAGGGGGAAAAGTAAAGGGAATTTTGTAAACATATCTGTCACTACCAAAAGGTGCTTAAAACCTCTGTTTGAACGTGGAAGTGGGCCAAGCAGATCCATACTAACCATTTCCCAAGGCCTATCAACTCCCCTTCGAGTGCCCATGAGACCAGCAGGTTTTGTTTGGTCATATTTGGTTCGTTGACAAGTGGGACGACGTTTAACATAATTCGCTATGTCCTGGCGCATTTTAGGCCAGTAATACTTCTGATTTACTCGATGGAAGGTTTTAAAACACCCCAGATGTCCAGCTGTAGGTAGGTCGTGACACTCCATCATAATGTTCTTCCTAATGTCCTTTGGTACTACCAGTTTCCAAGCAGTGTCTTCACTGTCAAACTTTGCGTGGGTCGGGAGAAATTTCCACAGTTTATTTTGTTCTGTCCTCCAAGCAGGGTAATGTTTAGGTTCGGCTTGAACCAGCTCCAACATCTTTAAATACCATTTGTCTGTTATGTTGGGGGGAACCTCGATGGCAGCACAATCAAGCTCAGGTGTCGATTGTTCCTGGCTTATCTCTGGTTTTGCTGACCTACTTAAAAGATCCGGTACTACATTTTCTCGGCCCTTCCGGTGGATTAGCTCGAAATCATAGGGTTGTAAGCGTAGAGCCCATCTCGCCAGACGTCCTGTGGGATCTTTCAGGTTGTTTAACCAAAGAAGGCTGTAATGATCAGTAATAACCGTAAACTTGGTTCCCTCTACATACGGTCGGAACCGCTCAATTGCCCAGATTACTGCCAAGCACTCCCGTTCGGTAGCTGAGAAGTTTTGTTCTTGTTTAGTGAGGGTGCGACTACCATACGCTACAACTACTTCTCCCTGATCATGTTTTTGGCTTAGAACTGCCCCTATACCTACCCCTGAGGCATCACAAGATATGATAAAAGGCTTGCTGAAATCAGGACAAGACAGAATGGGTGCTACAATGAGGCAAGATTTTATATCATTAAAAGCTATTTCTGCTTTTTGGTCCCAACTGTAGTTACAGCGCCTCTTTAACAGTGAGGTTAGAGGTTGCATTCTTTCTGCAAAATTAGGTATAAATCTCCTATACCATGAAGCTGTGCCTATGAATTGTCTTATCTCCTTCTGATTGCAAGGAACAGGTATATCCACTATGGCCTTAACTTTATCTGGATCGACTCGAAGTCCCTCAGCACTCACGATGTAGCCTAGATACTTAAGCTCTTTCCTGCAAAATTTACATTTGTCCTTATTCAAGGTCAGCTTAGCCTCTTTGACCCTGCGAAAAATTTCAGACAAAACTTCAATATGTTTCTCAAAGGTGGGTGTCACAGCAATAATGTCATCTAAATACACAAAGACATAAGGTTCCAGTTCCGGTCCCAAAACATTATCTACAAATCTTTGCCACGTAGCAGGCGCGCCTGTCAAGCCAAATGGCATGGTTACAAAGTGGAACAATCCTCGACCAGGGATAGTAAAAGCAGTCTTCTCTTTACTCGATTCATCAAGGGGAATCTGCCAGTAAGCACTTTTAATATCCAAACTAGACAAATATTTAGCATCTCTCAACCTATCCAATATGGAGGTAACTCGAGGTAAGGGATAGGCGTC
Organism: Flexamia atlantica; assembly: GCA_035578135.1. Taxonomy (NCBI): domain Eukaryota; kingdom Metazoa; phylum Arthropoda; class Insecta; order Hemiptera; family Cicadellidae; genus Flexamia; species Flexamia atlantica. The sequence goes on along the minus strand of JAQJVK010000004.1, from coordinate 13,153,521 downwards.
CTTTTTGCTCACTGCATTTACCTTTCGGAAGTCGACACAGAACCGTTTCGTACCATCAGGTTTATCGAGAAGCAAAATTGGAGATGACCATTCACTTTTTGATGGTTCGACCACGCCCAGCTTTAGCATTTTATCCAGTTCTTCGTTAATAAGCTGTTGTCTTGCAGGCGAAACAGGGTAATACCTTTGTTTGTTTGCTTTGGCATCACCTGTGTCAATGACGTGTTTAACCTTATCGGTCCGGCCTAATGTTGTTGGTTCATCACCAAAGTGCCTGGATATAAGTTCTTGAAGTGTCTTCCTTTCCTCGGGAGTCAGCTCATCTTCCGATTTGATGCCCTCAACGGCTCCACAAAATAGCTTACTAGGCTTCGGTGAAAATTCCCACTGTTTGTTGTACAAGTCTGCTACTATATGCATGCTTTCCCAAAAGTCAATTCCCAAAATGAGAGCTGGTTGGATGGATGGCACTACTAAGACCTTAAGGTTTTCTGTCCTACCCTTCAGAGTAAGGGGCAAACTTACAAATCCACTAACATCATGATTCTGACCATCAGCCGTTGCTACTGACGTCCCATCGTCTGTCCGGAGTTTAGTAGGAAATTCCTGCAAGAGCCAGAGACCTTCTTTTCCCAATATTGTGATTGTTGCGCCTGAATCCAAGAGAGCAATTATTTCCCTACCAAATACTCTAACCTTAAGATAGGGCCTAGGATCTCGATCTTTAGTCTGAATAACATAATTAATTTGCTGATTATCATTCTTTATGCGGGAGTCAGTCTCATCTAGGCTACTGGCTCCCGAGCCTGCACGTTTTTTGGATTACATGCTGTACACTCATTCTTGGTGACATCCGGACGACCACAGCCAAAGCAAAATCTCCTACGAGGTTTTCGGCAATTCCCAAACCTATGACCCTCAATTCCACAGTTCCAGCATAAATTTTTGCGCCTCTCTGGTCCCACTCCATTTATGCCAGCAGCTCTGCCAATCGGAGGCCCTCTACGCTGACGTGAGTCGTGGTACGCTAAGTCTGGCTCTAACGATGCGCCCAGGTTAATAGCAGGTCTAGGCCTAAGATGACGAAGTCGACCGGCTTCCACACGGCGTCCCATTGTCCGTAGGTCATCTAAAGTTTTTATCTCAACCAAGGCTAACCTATCTTGAAGTTGGGGATGCAGATTATTGAAGATTTGTGCCAGTTGACTGGCTTCCGGCACAGGCACAGAGAGACGTGAATACAACCCTTCCATGGCAGCAACATATAAATCGACAGATTCTGTTTCGCCCTGGAACCTATTAAAGATTTCATGATGTAACCTAAAATCATAGTCTGGAGGCTGGAATACCTCCCTTAATTCTTTACACAACTGTGTCCATGACTTGATACGACCAGCTGCAGACCTATACCATACCAAGGCTGATCCTCAAAAAAGGTCAACTGCGGACTCAAAAAGTTCCTGATGGGTAACTCCTCTTGCTCGGCGAAGTTCCTCGACTCGTTCTAGAAAGGCTGCAATGCTCGGACCAGTGTTGTCAAAGGTCAGTCCCCATTTGTATACTGGCACATATTTCGGCTTCCAACTCTGACTGAGGATTTCAGGCCGATTAATACTCGTATTCAGTTTTACCTCTTCCTTTGGTGCTCTACTAAGCTGGCTAGGAGCAATAAAATTAGTTTTACTCCTACCTCCCTGCTCTTGGAAGTTGGTTTTATACTGGTCTAAACTAGGTAAACTGAAGTTATTATTTACTACGAGTTCCGTGGGTGGTTCAGTAGTAGGTTGAGGTGCTACATTCGGTGTCAGTAATTTCTCTGAAGACTGTCCCGAAGCCTTAAAACTGTCCATAATCTCTTTAGTTCTAACTAGCAAACCTTTCTTCACTTCTTCCTCCTCGTTATCTGCAGTTGCTCCAACTGGAATTCGCTCAACCCTCAAATATAAATGCCACAACCGAGCTACAAGTCGATGAAATTCATTATCTGCATAGTTTCCCTCATAATCACCAACCAACGTAGAGAGATCTTGAAGTTTCGCCTCACACAGGTCCAGCTCCTCCGAAGCATCAAGAGCGTTGACAACCCCATCTACAATATCCGCATTTGATGCAAAGGCCTGAGTTAGCTTCTTACGAAGTTCTCCAGCAGCCCCTCTTTCGGTAGAAATACCTCGTATCTTTAACTCATACTCCACCTCATCTTTACGTAAATGATATGCATTCATGTTGACGCTTGATACCAAATTCCACAGACAAAAAGAAATACCCATAAACTATTATCAACAATACTAAACAGAGTAGGCCACCATAATGATATTACTTATTTTACTGTCAGCAACTCGTTCCTGAAATCAAGGCTGGTTGTGGATTCCTTATACTATAAATCAATAACTTATTACTCCAGTTCAGGCCCCACGTTCAGGGCGCCACGATTTGCAACCGCAAATTTTACCCATGCTAAAACTCAGATAGTGGGGTGGGTGTGATGACAGAGTACTGGTAATCCGTTGACCTCGCAGGAAGGCGCCACCTTGTTGGCTGGTAGCACTCAAGAGGGTTAACAAGGAATGTCCTCTTGCAGCTAGTTGAAGTATTAATGTGTTTACCGTTGAGGACCCACGGTCGATCATTTAGGCCTTACCAAATTTTCTTAAGTCTAAACCTAGTTTGATGATTTGCTAAATCAGAAAATTTTTTTTATATGAATTCAGAAGCAACCAAGTGACCAGGTTTAGCTTATTATTAGCCAGAAGGGCAAAGCACGTGACCAAATTCCTTACACATCATAAAAAATAACAGGTCATCAATTAAATACGCAGCAGTTATGGTACCATTTAAATTTTTAATAATAATTCCAAAACAACAATTAAATATTTGGCTAGTTCAGTCTCAAAATATACTAAGCAATGAGAGCCTTTATCACATGGCACTTAGGCCTATCAAAAATGGGCCAAATCGCCTGAAATCAGTGCAAATTTGGGTCCACTAGACCGTAAAACTGATTGAGAATAAATACAAGAAAATATGGTGGCCACCCAAAAATAGTACAAATTATTAGGCCTACATGAATAAACCTTAACATTAACAAAACATTTCATTGAACACAGAATAACAATAGAATAAATTAATAGCCAAGAGTACTGCTGGGCGGTTAAGTTTATTATTGTGAAAATCACTGAATTTAGAAAAGAAAAGAAAAATATGAGGTTGGGTGACTTATCGGTACAGCACAGAGTCCCAGTGAAAGGTCCGAAGTCCGGTGGGCTGGTCCATGACTCGGAAGACTAGAAGTTTAGGAGATCCAGAAATCCAGGAGTCTCGAAGTTCGAAAGTATAACGGTCAGCCAATCCAGGTCCAGAGGCCCAAGGTAGAAGAGAAGCAGAGTAGAGAGGGTAGCAAGAGGGGCTGCTGCGATGATACCAGGTGGTGGGGGTAGGCCAGGCGGCGTGTCAGGACGGCAGCGACAAATTGGCAGGCATCTCCCTAAAACAGGACCCCACGAATAGTACAAGTCCAGCCAGTAAATAACAACTCATTTTCAAATAACAATTTGGCTGTTCACAAAAGTTCACTGTGTAGAGACACTTTCATTATCTGATTTGTAGTATCAGTCCAGTATAGAATGTCCACTGCACTTCAGTTTCTCACCCAACTGTCTTTGTACCGCCAGCAGTAGCTATTGGCAGTTTGTTAAGAAAGTAATTGGCAGTTTGTAAAGGCTCACTCCAGTATAACTAATATATTTCCAAGGACACATAAATATATATATTATATACATTAAAGGCAGTGATATCATTTACTATTATTTAGGCCTTCATCTGAATACAAAACAATATCATCATACTGTCGTTGCGGTTATTCGACATCCACAAACCTAACCTAACAGGTACGCTTCCCAGAATGAATTACTTTAACATGGGCCTAATAAGTGTTGCACAGTCATATAATACAGTGTGACATGACAGAACATTTATCTGTCCAGAAAATACAGTAGCACAGTAGGCTACAATAAACCAAATTTACAGGTTATGGTCTAGCCCTCAAATCATGAAATCATATTAATTGGCTAGGCCCTAGTGGCTCGTTTCCAGGTGCTTGTAGCACTTACAAATAACGTTAGCTCGCTGAAATTGGTATTCAGTCCATGCCTAATAACTCATTTAACATTATACATTAGGCTATAAATATATATCAAACATCATACATTACCTACATTCACCACATACAGTAGGCCTGTATATACAACAAAATTGGGCTATAGTTCCGCACCAATTGGGCTATAGTTCCGCAGAAGGGGCACGCTTCGCCTCACTATCTAGGGGAAGGGCTCTTAACAAACACAACACAGTATAATAAGACAAGATTGAATTTAACATTTAACACAATTACAAAGTTACTGACAGAATATCATTACCAGCCTACATTTCCTCTGATAAAAGGTTTTATTAACCTGTTTTGATTTTTAACTTTCAACCAGGCCTAGCCCGGCAACAAGTGGTTACTATAGTGTCTGAGAGGGCTAGCCTTGACAAAACCTTTACAGCAAAATTGACATTCAATTTAATGCTGCTCATTACACATTATTCAATCCCATATGAGTTAAACTGAACTCAAAATGAGTTGAAGGACTTGCAGTCAACGCTATCAAGGTTGGACCCTAGCCAGGCCTGAATGACCGATTTGTGGGATTTTTATAATAAATCAGCAATTTGGAAAATAGTTCAATTGACTACTTGACTGCATAATGGAAGCACAGTATAACCATTGAATATATAGCTAACGCATTTGCGTTAGCTATATATTCAATGGTATAACCAAAGGGATACTAAGGAGATGTCTCACGGGATACCGGGCGGTGAACTCAAGTCTGCTAGAACCCGCCGCAGCGCTGTTGAGGCTGTTCCAGTGATTTTTGTACTAGTTGTTTTATCGTAACAGATATGTGAAAACTAGTTACCAGTACGCATCTGTTACATTGCTTGAAGTGCGATTTAGATTCCACCGCAACGCCGCCGCTCGGCCGTTTCAATGGAGCTGTTTGAAATCGAAATGTAGACTAATTGGAGAAATACAATGTAATTTATTGTTAGCAATTCTTTTTTCCTTTTATAATAAAATGTTAAGAACTTAAAAATGAGACTTGATTATTTTTAATCCTCAGTATGTGGCGATTAAAATAATTAAGTTTCATGGCTGGCTGCATGCCATTTATTGTATTCTTAAAGAAAAACTGTAACAATAGTGCGCTGTAGTAAGTTCAAGAAATGGAAAATAAAATTAATGATCTAAAAACAGTTTGATACTTAATTTCTTCCATTACAAAATTTGTAAATTAGAGACCCCCGTATAATTAAACGCCTTGGTGTGTGGTGTGTTGTATTGGGGATCGGGGGGGAGTGAGTTTTGTTAGAGTATCCCGTTTTTATTTGGAAATAATCTGGTCACCCTACTCCTAAGGCCACGTATTCGTAGAAACTCGTGACGCCTAAAACTCTTGAGCCGGCCCCGTTACTGTACTCTAGCTTAAACCAGTTACAGTTTAAAATCCATCTATCGGAACATCTTCCAAATTTTGATATGGTCATATCCTGTCTCACATCGGCTCATTCTTTTTTCAGCACAGAACCCACTCACATACACCAGCAAGCTCAAAAATGTTTAATTATGTGGCCACTGCGCCCCGATGGCACTAATATTGTTCCTAGTTCAAATGAACTTAACCCCCTTAAGCACATTATAAATTAGGCATCTCTTCATTATTTAATTAGGAAATCATATTTCTTATAAAATCGTAATAATACACTGAAAGGTCAAGGCCACGATTATTGAAAAGGCCCGTGTTGGAAAGGGAGCCTTTATACTTTTGATAATGATTGAAAAACAGTAGCAATTTAAAATGTAATTTCTTGGCCATTATTAGTTTATGCGAAAAGTGACAAGTGAAAGTTGATGAACGCCATTCAAAGAGAGCAGTGTATGCCGAATATTTATGATTACATATTAATATTATTGTTGAAGGGTAAAAATACATGAAACATCAGCATAAAAATAATTGTGAAAACATATAAAGCAACGTGCATACATCCATCTATCCCAGTTAAACATTAGCAAAGAACAGTGAGGAAATTCCATAATCCCACGCCACCAACAGGGGGTGGAGGGGCGACGAATCACAGCCCACAGGCGAGGAGCGGCGGCAGCGGCACTGAGGCGGCTCCTTTGAGACCGCAGCCCGCAGCCAGAACTTAAGAACGGCAGTAGTTTTGGGTAGCGCGGCGCGGCGGCGCCGGCGGTCACCTTGATGATGGCAGTTTCCCGCCGAAACTCAAGGCCGGGCGGTTTTCCGACTTTATCGGATCTCTTTTGACAGCTAATTATTTGGATCATAATTGTTGACATTCTACGTATTTAAATTCTATCTAGAAACGTAAATCACACTGTATAAAATTCATAGTTTTTTCGATAAGTTCATTTAGGTTTGTAATAAACATTTTAAAATTTTTGTTCTAATACCATTTACAAATTTAGTGGATTAGAATAAAAATTATAAAACCGTTTCTACTTAAAATAAAATCTATATACTTAATACAGTTCGCGCATTATATCTCCGGCTATGACCACTACGCTACTAACCGTGTCATATCATATTTTAAACATATTATATTGGTAAACACAACATTTGACAAGCAGAGGTGTTTTAGAAAATGTTCTCAGAAAAGTACCCCCTCCCCCCCGCACCATACAATCAGCTGACTCAGTCATAGCCGGAGATATAATGCGCGAATGTGCTTGTAATTTAACAGCTGATTACCTTCGGAAAATAGTTTTATTAACTTTGGGTTAATAAAACAGCGCAATTAGCGCATGGGCCCCCTAATATTTTTTATTTGAAGAAAGTTTGCTATCGGCACATTTTACGATTATACATTAAGTTTTCAAAAAATGATTTATAATCATAGATACGTTTTAATACATTTATTGATTTTATTAGAGCATACACTGTGTTTATTCATTTAAAACAAACCATTTCAATTAAGTCAAGTAATTAAGTGTTGTTAGTGGATGTGCTGTAGAGAAATGAGTTGTAATCAGCCAATCCGTATGTGACATGGTTGTTACTGCATTGAAGACGTCCAAAGCCTATTAAAATGATTTCCAGCTTCCTCCCAATTTTCGGGAGCTTCAAGTCTAATTTGCCTGGGCTATAATTAAAAGTATGTCATTTTATCGTATTTTTTAATAATGAAGTATATTAAACAATTGAAAAAATTGTAAACTATTTCAAATAATATTACGATATCATAAACGTTTTATTCCTTACAATTATTTAGACTAGACCTCGAGATCTGCGGTGCTTCTTCGGGGAGAAGCATTTGGGGGCGTTTGGTGACCTTGGCTGCCTTGTCTATGACTGCTCAAAATACGGCCGTTTTCGTGGAAACTCCGCGGACACGTGGTGAACCTGACACCCCGCTCCAAATTTACCCACTTCACCACCCCTCATTGGTTCTCACATCCACACACCTGTGCCTGTGATTCGCCATTTTCAGAGCATAGTTTAACGGATACAGTCAGAGTTCTACTCTCGCTCCGCTATTCAGATACTGATACTGTGGTGTTATCTATTGTTATTTTAATGGATATTTATTATTTCCGCTAACTGTAAATATTGTGCAGTTATTAGTGTTAGTTGTCATAAAGTTAGTTGTTTTTTTACAAACTTTGTTCACCTCTCTCAAGACAACACACTTGTTCTTTAGTATCAGGTAAGTGAACATTTTACACTACTACAATTTATGCGATTCTATATTTACGTGAATAAAATGTAGCTAAGAACCTAATCTCCAGACCTTATTGAATATTGAATTTTAATTTTAAAACTGAATAAAAAATTTCAAACGACAAAAAAGTTGCAAAATTTAACCGTAGCGTATTACTGTTCTTTTACAAAATGTAGACTACTACACGTTTAATAAGACGATTCAATTGCAAATAACGAAGATATTTTAAATTGTATGCATATCTCAAAAATTTACTGGACAATTGACACAAACATAAATTTACAACTAACACCGAAGCTATTATAGCTTGCTTAAACCATAATCAATATGGCTCTTAAAGCGCACATAGATTTTAACGTTTATTGAGTGACATTTTGGCGCGCGCAATATACTTACTTTGGCCGGAATGTTAGATTTTCCTTTTAGCCAATGATGAGGCATAAACTATTAATAATTTTAATAATATCTGTACATTAACAATATTATTTTCATTCAACCAAAACTTTTGACTTAATTTTTAGTGAAGATAAAAAATTATTTTTTTAAAGAAAGGCCTAGAGCGGCCGCTCTACTCGCTCCACCCTAAGAATTATTATTAAAAACGTATTTAGTGGTTGATTTGGGAATACAGACGGTACTTCAAAAATTGTGTGTTTAAAATTGCTTCATTTTATTAAATATATTTATTCTTTAAGCAAAATAAAGGAATTTTGCAGTCCTTTTTTAAAATTTACCGCAATGTATCTTAAGAATGTGTTCAAATAAACGCTTTCGTAATCGCAATAAACACTCTACAACTCTTAATCATAGGGCAGAAGATACTTTTTAAAAAAACCAAAAAGAAATGTTTTTGTTAAACAGTTGTTAATCGTTATATAAAATAAAATTTATTTTTTCTTTTTCTACCTGACACTGCGCAGCGTGTGTTTTAATTAGTATGTTCTCGTAGGTAGTAACCCTCTTAAGGATTTCACGCCTAAAAGTTATTTTTATTTTTAGGCTAAAATAAAGATGACCAGTGTTAAGAAGCATAGCAAGAATGTGTGTTCCTTCGCCGCGATAAAAAAACACCGTGTGTGTCTCGGGCCTACGGGTGAGCGGCATTTTTACCGCGCGTTAAAGAACGCCGTGTGGCCCGAGACACACGGCGTTTTTTTTAACGCGCGATAATTTTTCCGCCGCCGCCGACGAAATGACGTTCGTACACACCTGGCGGTAAAAAAACGCCACGGAAAAAATATCGCCAATCATGGTACCATTTTAATTTTGAGAGACGACGGTGGGTGTTTACCAAATGCATTTTACCATATGATGATCACAGAACTCCTGACGTCATCAACACGATACAATGTTTACAGTGTCTTGCCGTCTGATCATGGCGGCGGTAAAAAATCCGCCAAATGTGTACGCTCCCATTTAATTGCACACGCCACTGTGATGACAAAGCGGACAAAAAAACCGCTTTCGAGCGGCGTCAAAACTACCGCCAGCGGCAATATTATCACGCGGTTTTTTCCGCCCTGTGTGTACGCGTCCATTTAAATCAATGCAATTTGGGCGAGCGGTTTTTTTAACGCGCAATCGCGCGATAAAAAAAACGCCGTGTGTGTCCCGGGCCGTAGTTTTGACGCCGCTCGAAAGCGGTTTTTTGTCCGCTTTGTCATCACAGTGGCGTATGCAATTAAATGGGAGCGTACACATTTGGCGGATTTTTTACCGCTGCCATGGTCAGACGGCAAGACACTCTAAACATTGTACCGTATTGATGACGTCAGGAGTTCTGTGATCATCATGATATGATAAAATGCATTTGGTAAACACCCACCGTCGTCTCTCAAAATTAAAATGGTACCATGATTGGCGATATTTTTTCTGTGGCTTTTTTTACCGCCACGTGTGTTCGAACGCCGATTTCGTCGGCGGCGGCGGACAAATTATCGCGCGATAAAAAAACGCCGTGTGTGTCTCCGGCCTTTGTGTCCCCGGCCGTGCCACGATTGGCGATATTTGTCCGTGGCGATTTTTTTAACGCCACGTGTGTATGAACGCCGATTTCGTCGGTGGCAGCCGAAAAATTGTATTATATTTTATTAATTAAGTGAGAGTGATATTATTCCATCCTACAGTTTGATTTAATCTTCTTAAAATAACAAAGAAATGTTTTGCATGCTTTAAAAAACTGGTACTTGTCTTTCTCTCTATGAATACTTATTGTATTTGTAACATATTTATTTTTTAATACAACCACATTGGTAGCTATTTATTGAAGGTGATTTAATGTGATGGAAGCCTCAAAACTGGCCCTGCCTATGAGGCTCCTAATTTGTTCATTACAAAACTGTTTATCATATTTTTATTTTTAAATTATCTAAATGCAAAGGAATATTTTTTGTTTTTTGAAAAATATTTGTTTGTTTTGTGCTTATTTTGCATTTTTTTCTGTATGTACTACAGTTTTAAGTTAATTTATTTGGCAAATCGTTATTAAGTTGTAATAGTATATAGTATTTGTTTATTTTTGGGTTTTTTTTATATGTACTGTAGTTGTAAGAGAATTTGTTTGAATCTGTAAAAAATTGTATATGTTTTGTGATGAATAAAGCTTTATTTCATTCATTCAAAATTATCGCGCGATAAAAAAACCCCAGTGTGTCTCTGGCCTAACCATGGAAAAAGTTACATACAATGATGATTTAAAAAAGATCAATTTAAATGCATTAGTAAAAAAGCAAAGAATGTTTCCAACGTTATCTCGTTAAATACTGACTTAACCCTTTTGCCGCCAATGACGTATGCGAATTAGCGCGCGAAGGTCGCCGAGCGCCAAGTCAGCTGATCAGCTGAGGGTTGTCAACCCCACAGCTTAAACGGTGACTCGATACCGCCACTGCCAAATCAACCAAATTTGCTTATGTCTGCAAAAGCTAGAGCTATAATTTGTTTTGTTCGTCTTTAAATTCTCTAAAAGGCGGGCGCTCGAAACGTTTTTGTTAATTTTAAAAAGTTTATAAAGCTTGCTAATTTTATTCCAGTTAAAAAATCAAAACTAATGTATTCCATCACATTGTATTTATTTTATCACTAATGTAACGATCACATTGACAACGTTTGCTCAAAATTATCATCTGGCATTTTTGTTTTGAGATCACTTTCTAAATTCTGCCCAATTCAGGTACTGATGACGGCATACTACGGTATTATCTTCCCCCATATTTTTTACGGAGTAGCACTGTGGGGACATTGTTCAAATACCGAATTTCAAAGAGTATTTAGGCTGCAAAAAAGGCAGTGAGAATAATCTCCAAATTAAGTCAGAGAGAGTCGTGTAAGCCTTCGTTCAAGGGTCTAAATTTGTTGACACTTCCCTGCCTCTCCATTCTAGAAACAACAATGTATTATATGTCAAAATGTGCCTTAACGCAAGACATACACCAATACATCACTCGAGGCAGGGAAAACTTCAGAATCGCTCAGCATAGAACGGTGGCTTTTGAGCACCTCCATTCACAGAGAGGTGTTCATTTCATCAATAAATTGCCACCATCTATAAAAAATTCTTATTTCCGAAGCATTTTACAGTTCAAACGAATTTTTAACCCTTTGCTTCCCAAGATATGAAATAAACATTAAAAAAATTTTTCTTTGCTCTATTTATTAATAAAAGGCTTAAAATAACATGAAAAACATTTTGTTACACAAATATACCTTTTTATAGAAAAATTTTTTTCATGAGTAAAATATTCATCATTGGGAAGTTACGGAATGACCATGAGTAAAATATTTATCATTGGGGATATAAAGTAACACTGTGTAAAAGCAGATACAAAAATGTTTTATCACATTATAAAATACATTTAAAAATACAAAATACATACAAAATATATATTACAATAATATATTATAATATAATATATGTAATATAAAGTAATAAATTTATATTACGTACAAAATATATTTTAAAACATATATAAAAGGAGGCAATCGATAAAAATGTATTATTTTGGTCCAGAAAAATACTACATTATATAAAATAAGTCAAAAAGGGTAGAGACTATCACCATCCCAAAGAGCTGAATACTACTTAGAACCTTTCAGTAACTTACCATCCCAATGAGTATTATTTTACTTATTGACCTAAACTATCTTCCCAGTGAGTAATATTTTACTCATCAATAAAACCTAACCTACACGTTAGCCAGGACGTGTTATCACTCTAAAAAGTATTTAATAAGCATTAAAACTTTACAGTTTATGACAAGGAATTTTCTTATGGCTGTAAATGAATAAGAACATATCGAAAAAAATTCTCAAAGATCACGAAATCCACAGGAGTCCGGGAACCATGTTTTGACAAGTAAAAACAACAACAAAACTGAAATGGGCCCCTGAAGTCTCCTACCATTGCTGCCAACGTATTCAGCATTAAATTTACCTTTGAACCATGAGTATTTTATTATTCATTGGGAAAATAAACCTTGCGTTTTAATAACAAACAAACCATGAGTAAAAAAATACTCCGTGGGTAAGAAAGGGTTAAATTATCAATGGGGCAACCAAAGCTTATAGAGACGGGGCAACCAAAGCTTATAGAGACGGGGCCTCCAACCAATTGGCGATTGAATGGCTGAGTGAATGTTAACAAACATGTATGTAGGCCTATAAAAGGTGAGCGAGAATTGAAAATTTTAGTCATATTGCGTTATGTGCAATAGGTTTGACCTTTGCAATACAATTTGTCAGTAATTGTCTGACTGCAATAAAAATATTTATTATTATTATTGTTTTGCTGCCGCCGTTTTCTCTCTCTTCTTTTGCGTTTTCGAGCGCCCGCCTTTCTCTGACTCCCCCTTGCCACCACCCGGAGCGGCGCTCCGCGCCGCCCCCCCAAAACCAGCGCGCCCTTGGCGCCCCGTGCGGGCGCACGGGCCGCACGGGCCACGAGCCGCTACTGGACACATATCAAAGGACATCGAAAGCTCAGAACTTCTGACTGAACTAAAAGTGTTTAGGGAAATGATACCGATTGATGTTGACAATCCCGTGAAAGTGTTAAAATACTTGAGCAAAATTGGAAACCCTTTCCCCAACATTCAAATAGTGTACAGAACTTTACTAACTATTCCCATAACTGTTGCTAGTGCGAAACGAAGTTTTTCGCGATTGTAACTAATCAAAACATATTTGAGAACCACCATATGTCTCAAGATGCGGATGCGGGTGCGGGTGTATCGTCTTTGGCAACCCTGTCTATTGAACGTGAGATTGTAAATGAAAGAACTTTGATAACCTTGTACACTGAGAGAAAAAGCCGTATGAATCATACTTAAAGGGTGCTAAAACGAGGACAGACTGCCATGGCATGGTGAAACACCATGCCGCTTATCTTCTATCATGGTATTTCCTACGTACTAACGGTGAAACAGACGTATTTACGTGTGTAACGTACAGGTAGCATGCTAATGTTGATTTACCATGCCGACTAGACTAAACATTTTTCTCAGTGTACACGAATTTGCCGAAAGGAAGGTAAGGAGGGTTAGCTTTTATTAGTTTGATTTAAATAAACATATTCTTATTAAATTTGTTTTCTTTGCAGTCCTCTACGTTTCCCAATCAAAAATCATATCTGTGCTACTATGGGCTGATTTTCATAATCAAAATCTTAAATACCCCCGTTGCAGCAGACCTGCATACTCAGCGAATTTCAAATGCAAAACAACATATTTTAATTCAATATAGCGAGATTTGACATGTTTTGGTAAGCTCCATAAGAATAACATGTGGAATGAGTATGCAGGTTTGCTGCTACAGGTATATTAAAACTGGGTGGTTTTGACTCATTATTTAGTAGATCTGAACTAGAAGAAGCCATTTACCAAGTTTTTTCAAGATATGTTGAGAAGTAACCGAGATATAGAATTTTACTTATTTTCCATAAGGTAAACATTGGGACAACGTACTGTGTTTACCACTTTCAATATCTCGGTAACCAATGGACATAGAGCAGTGATTCAAAATACTAAATTGTTTGTTTTTTCGAGCTGAATTCAATGGTTCCAACAAAAACTCGATAAATTTTATTTTTCTATGTAAAAAACTCAAAAAATCCATTTTTGGGGGGGGGGGTTTATCCCACTTTACCCCCCCTTCCGGTGGTCCGATCAAGCTGGTTCACGAACTCGTCCGAGTGATTACCACTTTACACATCTGTACCAATTTTCATTGAGATCGGATCATTTTTACGGCCGCTATCGTGCTAACAGACACATACATATATAGATATATATATATATATCTAAAAATTCTAACGAATGGTGTTTTTTGCTTCTGGTGGCCCCAAAACGAAAAGTTATCATGGTCTCGGGCTTAGGTCTTACCATGAGACCTACGGTAATAGCTTCTTCCCTATGGGGGAAATTCGCTAAAAAAATAAGTTAATGTTTGGCAATTATAGTTATTTTAATAGTAATAATAATCAGTAATCTTTTTCTTTATATGAGTAACTGGTGAAATAAACATTGTTACATAAGCATTGTTGTGGTGAAGAAGCTCTATGGCAAGACTCGTTCGGTAATATTGTATTTTCAATAGTTTTTCTCATAAGTACTACTCTCTTCACTCACCAGCCTCGATAAAATATTTGACTGATTGCAACTGACTCTGGCAGTACTTTTGTCTGTGTTTTTCGCCGCAAACAAGGTTACCCATATTAATCAATGATCTTTGTCACTACTTTTAAATTCACAATTCATATTGTAGGCCATTTAGGCCTTTACCAAGTAATTAGTGATTAAAAAAATAAAAAGTAGCACTAACTGAAAGATAAAATCCATTGCAATGTATGCTGAAGCGCTAAGCACTGTAGGCCTATACCGGTATTTTAACACACGTCTACGCTCAACTTGGAAGGGCCCCGCAATTGCTAGGGCCGGCCCTGTATAGTAGGCGTGTTTTGAAGATTCGCCCCCCCAAAACAGGTAGACGGACAGTCCTAATCCCCTGTTGACAAACAATGCCTTAGTGCCTTTGTTACTGGCGGCCGGCCGGGACTCTCTGCATCCGCCTGAAATTCCGGTTACTGGCATAACAATATATATCGCAATATTTGAGGTGCAAGTTACGCGGCATTTTCTTGGAATGCAGGCGGGTGACCACCCGCACAACGGTGGCCACCGCTAACAAAGGCTTTGTTTGATAACAGGGGATTAAGACAGTCCGTCTACCTGTTTTGGGGGGGCGAATCTTCAAAACGTGCCTAAACAGTGATAGCATAGCCGCGCGTATCAGTCAGACAAGTATAGCGGCCGCCAATAGCTGTGTACCGTCGCCATGTCACCAAGGGGAGTTAAGGCATCGTCGGCTTTTGGCTGAGATCAAAGAATTGGCGCAGCCCTTCTATTCTGTAGTCCTGGGTGAACCCTCTCGCTGCCTAACCAAAATACAATCTAAGAATGCCGCCGCCACAGCCGCACCGCGCGCCGGTAGCCGCGCTATTTTCCGCTTTCCCTGCATGCTGTTTTGTAACTTTTATATCCTGAGAAAATTTGGCGAAGGTTCGTATTTGGACCTAGCCCATTGGTTATTGGGCTATTAATTTTTTACAGATTTTTATATTGTAAACAAGGAAATACCGCCTGAAATTAAAAAAATATTCTGTTACTACCTAAAAAAATATTATTAATGACTAAAAAATAGTAAGTTGTATATATAAAATTTTATTAAGTGATGAAGTCAGTATCGTTGAATTTAAAGTCATTTTATAGCATTTCTGTACGTTAAATATGCATTTTCTTAGTTATTTTTGTTATATAACTTTACTAAAATTATACACTTCCGTTTAAGAAATTAAATTTTGCATCGATGTTGTGCCTTGATAGCTTCTTTACTTCAATCATACGTTCTCATTCTAAAGTTCCGGCCAAATCATTAGGCGGGTGGCGAAAAATGGAAACTCCAGCTGTATAAAAGACTTGATGATAAAGACACCTCCGCTCCTCTACATAGTTAAGTAGTTGAACATATTTCCAACAGATAGAAGCACATTTACTTGGCTATATTTAGATAACTTTCTCAGCTGATTTGGAGAACATAAACAAAGAGCATAACCGTCTATAACTTCAGATGGGTAAATGATTGGCCAAAAACATATTTTGAACGCCAGCAGCGCATTCACTCACCCGCCTAATGATTTGGCCGGAACTCTAGGTACTTTGCCGGTTACGGTGTTCGGGCCAGCTTGAAGCAGTTTGATTGCGACGGCTGCAGAAAAGAGTTAATCATGGCTCCATCGGCTGCCGACACCGAAGAGTCCCTCATCAGGAATCGATAATACCGTTGTGATACATCGAACCTCGATGTATCCACAAGATGAGACGGTGGAAGTAGTGGATGCTGCACTCTCACTTTTGGACTCCATGTTGAAAAAGAACATGCATCGTCCCTACTTCAAACAGGCAGTCCTATTAAAAACCAAAAAAAAATAAAAAAATGACAACCAGAATAAAATGACAAACTCAGTGTTAAAGTATGATTAATATAATTTGATATAATAATATGTATAATGTAAGGTGTGTATAATAAAACTATTTAATAAAAATATGAAATAGAGTTCGATAAAAAGGAAAAAAATGAACTTCAATCAGTTCAATCTCCATATGAGTAAGCGAGTCGAGTAAGGACGGAGCAGTTGCAAGGAACGGTTCCACGACGAAATGGTTTCCCTCTCCCTCGCGCCGAGTACCCTCTCTCTTCCTCCTATTGAAGTAGCCGATGGATTTCTCGTGCACCTCAGCCACATTGCCCAAGCTTTCTAGTTCTGCCACATGAGCGCCACTAGCCCGCGTCAAAAATGACTCACCAGAGCGAAGTTCTGCTGATATCCGATGGAGCGCAGCACGGTCGTTCCATCGACATCGGAAAGCACTGTGTGAGACATCTCCTTAGTATCCCTTTATCTATGGTATAACCTTATAATTCTTACCTCAAGGGTTTAAATTACTGCCAAAACTGAAGCTGTAGCCGTCTTCGATCCTGAAGTCACCTTTCCTTTGGGGCTGCAGGGGCTAAAAGAAGTTGTCCGAGCACGATTTTCGTTTTTTTAAACTTTCAAAACTTTTCATGTTAAGCTTTTAAATCTTCATTTTTCCACCAATAGAAAATTGACATACAGACACCGCAAACGCAGACATTAGGCAGTGTCAGTTCCATCGAAGGTTCTAGACTCGAGGCATAATTTCGTCGACACAGGCAAAAATATGTACTATATAACATGATAATTTTTCATCAGTGAATTGAGGAGCAGTCTTGGGCGCGCACCAACACTGGTGTTGTAAAATAATTCGGGTGATCAGGCCGAATCTATCTCCAAATGGGCAACTGGTGAAAATATCACGTTACAAGCAAGACCCAGGAGCAGCTCCTTCCTT
This sequence comes from Flexamia atlantica, assembly GCA_035578135.1. Taxonomy (NCBI): domain Eukaryota; kingdom Metazoa; phylum Arthropoda; class Insecta; order Hemiptera; family Cicadellidae; genus Flexamia; species Flexamia atlantica. The sequence continues at coordinate 13,136,314 of JAQJVK010000004.1, read as the reverse complement.
GAGCCCACTGCTTGAGGAAAAGGACATAGCACAATCTTCCAACAATTAATAAAATTTAAAAATATATACATTACTCTGACTGTTTTAAACGGAACAACTTTATGTGTTATCGTGTTTGAGTAAATGTATCAATGTGTTAAGTGTATCTCTTTATCTTCATTTTTCTATATATTTTAAAAGATGAGGACCTGAATGTGAGGTTTTTGCCAATAGACAATAGATAAATATTCTTATCGACATAATCATCAAGAACAGTTTTAGGGTCAATACAGTGTCAGTTTTGCTTTGAAACATGTAGTCCTGTGTCATCAGAAAAAAGGATATTGATAAGGTAAAATAATTAGTAATAGGTATTTCAATTAGTAATAATTTAATATCCAAATCTAGCAGCTGGACCAAAACTGTTAATCCAAACTAGATTATATTTAAAGTTTTATCTGCACAGTTTCAGTGATAACAGTTGACTTTGCTAAGAGAAATTCATATCAGTCGTTTTACTTAAAATTTATATTCCCAATAAATACCAAACTTTAAGGGTGTCTTGGGCTCCTTCCTTAAGTTTGACCTCCACAAATTTTATTCCCTGCAAAATTTCACGCCAAGCTCTTTCCAATGACACCTGAATTATTGAAATCTTCCAGAACTGTGGAAGTTTTAACAAGTACTAGAGATTGCCTACGGTACTGGTCGAAATTAAATAAGACAAGAGTTTGTTTTATGTTTCCACTCCTTGCTGCAGTAAAACAAGTGAATGTGTTTGATTAAATTTTGAAATTACTATGTAAACTTACATGGTATCTCCTAAGATCCACATCAACATTCTTAAAAACTTAAAATTAATTTTTTACATTTCTAAAAAATTAACATAAATTATCATGAAATTGCTCGTATTTACAGGAAAATTCATTTCTAATGGTTAGCTTATATTATTTTCCTATATTGTACATTTGGTGTGTTATATCTTAAGCTATGGCCTGCTCCACTGCCAGAGCTGGCATGCATTATTTATTCTCAATGATTGGGGACAATAAACAATATAAAAAATAATTTTAACAATCATCAACTGTGTTGGTTTACAAATTACAATAAATATAATAGACATATATTACAAAGTGTCAACATGACAGGCTAGTACAACACTTCAGAGATCAGCTGTGATGTTCTGATAACTTTCACTCTACTTCAACTGCTTCAGTTTTAAATTTCCCACAGCTCAAGGTATGACATACCAACTCTATGAACCCCCAACGGGATCCTAACTGGCTTTCGCTAGTTTAGGTATCCATACCGGGAACAGTAATGGAAGTTGTCATGATTGGAGGCAGTGTTATAGCTATCTTTCAGTGAACAACTTCACTTCCCCAAGGGAAGCTGGGCTTGACAGCAGGGTGGGCGAGGATACACTGGCGACCAATATGAGGGGTAACCTTCCCTTGAAACCCTATCCCTGCATCCATTGGATAAAGGTATATCTTTGCCCCCCCAGTCTGTGCTTGGCCGAACCTATTCCTTCTCCCGATTCATTTTTCCTTTTTACTTCCTTTATATTAATCTGCTAAAGGCTTAGAGCGTAAGGGATGATTCAGGGGAAGCTTCCTTTGCTTTCCAGAAGCTATAAAAAATACAAAATAATGGCTGAAGTACCCTCATAGGGTTTTCCTGTGCGGTGGGGCAACCCAGACTGCCAAATCTCCTTAAAAATACCCCTGTATACTCAGCCTGCATACCTGCATATGCAGTATGCATAGACCTACATACTCAGCGAATTTCAAATGCAGAAGAGCATATTTCAATCCAACATGGCAATAAAAGATTTGACATGTTTTTGTAAGCTCCATGAGAATAACATGAGGAATAAGTATGCAGGTTTGCTGCAACCGGTATATTAAAAATGGGTGGTTTTAATTCAATATTGGTCCATGCCAAACATTCTCAGTTCCAGCCAAACATTCTCTCTGTTCTTCCCTTAAGATATCTTTTTACATATAAAGTTTTGAAAGTTTTTTATGTTCGAAGCGGAAACATTGGAGTAATGCGAATAAATTACTTTACCAGAGGAGCAGCACAAGGTACAGTAATGAGACCTAGAGTAAACAAAACCATTTTTAGGAAATGTTTTGTATTTTTAGGCCCCAAAATTCTTAATTTTTTTCCAAAATCTATTAAGGAATAAATTAGTATTCGTGCTTTCAAAAAAGACTAAAGAGTTGGCTTTTACAAAAGGAATCAAATCGATGATTTAATCGAGGTGTTTCAATAAATCTTTTATAAATGGAGGAATGGATTACCATTGTGCAAATTTGTAGTTTTATTAATGTTTTGTAAATTTAAGCATTCATGAAGTTAAGTAGTGGAGAGATTCGAAATAATTTGTTATATTGTAGGATAGTCTTTGTGTTTGTTATCAGCGCAAGATGAAGATAAGCAGCACTACAACCGGCACACACGTTGCAGCGCTCCCGCAGATAAAAAGAAATATATAGAGTGTCACACAAGCATTATGTTATCTTTAAATTTGCACTAGCCATCACAACTCGTCAAGATGGCTAGTAATTCCAAACAAAGAATGTAAATTGTAAACTTTGTATTAATTTTCGTGGGATAAACTATCATTATTAAATTTCATTTAGATCAGACCATTTTCACATGAGTTATCGTACTTAAAGACATACACATGCATATATAGATATATATGTATAGATATATATATGATATATTTATGAAAATGAATGAACGGTGTTTTTTACATCTGGGGCCCCAAAACAACAGTTAGGCCTATGGTCTCAGGCTTAAGTCTTACCGTGAAGCTGTTACCATATTTCTTCCCTCTACAGTAGGGGAATTTCGCTAAAAAAACTGTACAAGAGTTGATTGATTTTATCTCTAAAATCCACAATTTGTTGCAGAGGAACTGATAGGGGAGGAAGAACTGGACATGGATGATGTGGACGGAGGTATTCATTATTCATTATTCACTATTCTTTATTCAGGAAGTACATACGATGAATATGAGTTAGTTGTGTCACATATTCTAAGAGTGCATGCAGTTAAACTAATTAATACTAGAATGATAAATGATCGTAAGAGTTTAAAAAGGAGTCAAAATTAAACTTATTCAAAATGTGGAAGTAAATTTTAAAGACTGGCAACTTAAATTCTACACAGCAATTTCAGTGAAAAAATGCTAAAAAAATAATATTTTACACTCATGACTCAATAACGACTGGATGGATTTTTACACTCAAGGTGTCAAATTAAAGGGTTTTAACATTGATTTGCCTATCTCAGAGTTTTAGAAAAGGGAAGTTGCGTAAAGATATGTGGCACTCATTCACTTATTCTGTTTTCACGATGCCAGCTGAAGAGCCAACCTGCAGAAGACAGTCCAATAGCAAAAATCTATTAACATTGTGTATCATTTCAGCCTTGTTTACACAATGCCAAAATGACTATAAATCTGCATTAGGTAGATTTATGGATGGCTTTTAAATAATAATTTATAAAGATTAGGGAAGAAGTGAATACACGCTGCTAATACGTTTTTGGCATTTAACTGTCTTATGCCAATTGCATATATTATGTACACCTTTGACTTTGTATACCATTTACAAAATTGTTTCAGAACATGAACAGCTTTACAGGATTTTGTTCAAGCTTGCTCCATCAAATATTACATTACAAATATCCGAGTTAGCGTGGAAAGTTACTTGCTTCGTTAACTCTAAACATTTTGAAATCAGAATTTGCTCTATTCATTCATTCTCAATACAAATATTTAATACAATTCTTTATTTAGCTTTATCAAGCAATTCTCTGCAGAGCAAGTCTGATGTTTTGTTAAAGTGGTTTATCATCGTCTGCAATAAATAATATCCATGATTTCTGTTATACTGTATTGCCATCAGGTGCCGCAGACCCAGACTTGACGTCAGCGCTGCCATGGGATCTGGAGCACATTCCCTACAAGTTCACCCGCCTGTCACACGAGGAGTCTATCAAACAGTGAGTGATACGGAGTAAAATGAGATGGCCTGACCTCCCATAAGACTAATGTTAACTTTAGCATTGGGCTTATGAACGGTCTAGGCCATGTCATTGGATTCACACTATACTTACTACTAAGACAAAATTTGTTCTTTAAAAGAAATGTCTTAGATGAGGTTTTTGAAATATCAAATACCTTGAGTATGACTGGGAACTTCCCACCTCCAGGTTGACGGCTTTGGTCCAATTATTTAGCAAAGACTGGGGTCGAATCAGTCCATTTGTCACATTAATAACACAAACACATTGTCGAAGACACTTAAAACATTAAAACAACGCACACCTAAAACAAACCAGACATTTCCAAAAACCAGAAAAGTTTCTTGTTAGGTATCAAAGCTTTCGGAGAAACACTTAATTATCTACATACTTTTTCTTCGCAGTTGCGATCAATCGAGCCGAGTGCCTGGCCATGACTCATGAAAATGGTAGCACCATCACTAGCAGCAATTCCATGATTCTCTCTTTTTTTATTTTTTCCTCAGAGCGTTGTGTAAATATATCACTGTTTTAAATATTTGACTTTTTTGTGCAAATTTTGGTATATTTGGAGTGTCTCAAACAATCTTTGATTATAACTTT